>OX451218.1:72328830-72439541 GCA_949628195.1 Phasia obesa
GTACTGTATTTTAGTTTTTATTGAAGAAATATGTTTAAGTTTTATGCTTTAAAAAAATCTTTTAGGTTTCTATAAAAAAATTAAATTTAATGTGTCCACTTTAGTCCACTACTGTACATTAAATTAAATGAACTATTGGAACACCCTTTAATTTATAATTTTGAATAATTATACTTTTTATTATAACGGTCATAGTATTCGACATTCTGTCAAATTTTCAAAGTTTTGTCTATAACGGTTCAAAAGATAGGCCAATTTACATAAAATTACGTCACCTAAGAGGACACCCTTTAAATCCTAAATTTATTTTTTTATTATTTTCTGTTGTTGAGAGCTATAGTGATACGCAATTTAAAAAAAAATTTAAATTGGTGCCCTTTAAGGTTGTTAATACACGTAAAAAACATATATGTTGTATGGGGACACCCTTTAATTTTTAAAATAATGAACTGTTTTTGAAACGGGACCAACGTGTAAGCATAACCTTTTAAATAAAGAAAAAAATTTTCAAATCGGTTCGAAATGGCTGAGATCTGCGGGCACATACATAAAAAAAGCAACATTCAGACGAATTGATAAACTCCTCGGTTGAAATCGGTTAATAAGTTAACATTACTGTTTATAACAAAGCGTTTGGGTCTGTCATTACAGCGTTAAAGCTAGGCGTTAGACAGCGTGTTGCTTTACGATCTTATTTATGTCAGCTGAGAGTAATAGCGTCCGGTTCGATTTTGGTTTCTATAAAGGAACCAAAAGCTTTAATTTGGGAAGTCCTAGGAAGAGAGCAGTCAACGGTGTTACGATACTCTGCGATAATTCTTAGCCATAACATGCTTGTTCGAAAGCAGCTACTATAGTACAATAATAATAGAAACAAAATTGCACCATCCCAAAAATAATATTAAAACTTTTTGATAACGTTGGGCTAATGACGTCACGAATACTGTCTTCCTGTTGCCTAATAATACTGATTGGCGAGAAATTGAGATTTTATAGATTTTATTTGTACGTAATTATTTCAACCAATATGTCGATTACAGAATAGTTAATCCTCACAATCGGTAAACGTTGTCATCTAAAGGGATCTCATACATACTCGTATGCCGCATTCTTGTTTCTATCATTCTTGCTAAAATACTAGCCTAGCTCTGAGTAGATTGTATACAGAAAAATATATTTTCACCAACTAAAAATTTTAATTGGTTTCAGATAAAAAATTTAATAAAAAAATTAATTGATTCAATTAATTATTAATTTAACTTTAATTTAAAACTGACTAAAACCCTATATTGGTGAAAAAGAAATTTCTGTGTTTTAACACTTTTAAATCAGTTACCTAATATGTCACTTTTAACACTTGTATTTTCATAAGTCATGGGATAAGTAGGACCGAAACAATTGTCCCCAATAGGTCCCCATAAAAAGAGTTATTTGCACAAAATTTTATAACTATGCCTTTTTGAGTTACCAAGTAATATGATTATAAAAATTTATTTTGTATAAGAAGCACCACGCCCATATGAAATTTCCAAAAATAATATAGCCTATTTTACGATCCCATAGCTAGCTAGTAACAAAAATGAAAATTCAGAAAGAGCGATCCCTTGGTGTAAACAGCTATAGATTTTCGACAGACTAAGACAGACATATTTTGTGGTTTTGTTGAGATTTAAAGCAGTAATTGCCTTCTAACGTTTAAAAATTCAAAGTTCAAAGTTAACACATTTTCAAATGGCTTGAAATGAGTTGCCTTTCGCAGTAGCATTTATTGCCTAACCGCAGAAAGTCTGGAGCGAAAAGTTTAGTTTGTAACACTTCCTCTAAACTAACGAATCATTTCAAAAATATTTTTGTCAATTTTAGGTGATTTTATTTCCTACTTTGATGCATTTAAAAAAGAAAGACTAAACTTTAAAACCCTAAAAAAATTTTTGAAGTCATTACTAAGACGGAAGCGAAAACAGAAAGAAGCATTTTTAAATCACCTTTCCAACACTATAAAAAATGATTGAACACAATAATAAAATGGTGACAAGAAATGATAAAACTTTTCTAATTTACAGCCAAAACAATAAAACATAAAACAAACACATATGTAGCCCTACATAAATGACTGACTGAATGTAAAAGGATTTTTTCTATTATTATTTTACAAAAAGTTAGTAACTGAAAAAAAAACTAAACTTAACTAAAGCGTAGAAGACAATAAATCAGAGTGTTAATAAATTATACACATGATACTTTAAGTCACACATGCACACCAAAAGAAAGTCACACGACTTCAGACAGGCAGATGGATAGACGGACGAATAGAATCTACAACTACTGACAGACATTTAGACAGACAGACAGACAGCCATATGATATCTGTTAGTTTTGTATCTGCTTTAGTTCGTGGCAATAAAAGCAGTGGAAGAATTTAGTTTTTGTTTTAATTTTAATTTTATATTATGTTAGCTGAAGTTGTCAGTGTTGCTGGTTTCAGTTTGACATTTTTTCAAATACTTTATAAAATCCTCAAATACTTTATAAAATCCTCATTATAATAATGAATTTTTGCTCCCTTTTGCTCTTTGGATTTTGAAATTTCTGCAAAAAGTTCTTACAAAATAATTTTTGGCTGTTAACATTTTTTTTTTTTTTTTTTTGAAAAATATTATCATTAGTAACAGTTCAGTTTATGGTTACAGTTCAGTAGATTAACTCATTCCTTCTATGGTTTGAAAATTCATTTAGCAATTTTAATTTATTCCCAGAAACATATGACATTAACTAATTTATGCGAAAGTCAAAAATTTGTGAATTTTAAAATACTACACTAGGAAAATCATTTTATCCTTTTTATTGGTGGGCACTGTAATAAGCAGTTGCATGAGTAAGCTCATAGAATGCATGTGGTAAAAAAGCTCATGAGTTAGTGGTCGAACACAAACTAGCTTACTGAAGATATGCCTCCTCACGCCATACTATTAGTGAGCAAACCTCTGTTCGTAACATAAACGCTATGAGCGGATAGAGTAAAACGAATTTTCTATAAAAGTGAGCGCTGCACAGTGCTTTGTTCCCATATAACGTTGGGAGAAAAATAAAAGGAGTTGACACAGATTTTTAAAACTTTGAAGGGCTGTTATATTTAGCCTAATTAAGAAAAATTTTAGTTTTTGAAAAAAATCGAAACCAAGTACACGCCAACCGCCCATGTTCCAAAAAGTAAACATTTTTATTTTTACTATGTTATTCAAGGAAAAAATGTGAAAACAGAGGTTTGTTAAACCTATCATAATTGGTCTTGAAAAGGACTCTTGATCCTGTCAAAAGTCCTTTATACAAAATATGCAATAAGTCTTACAAAAATTATACGAATTTCATGCGCGCCGTATTTACTCGTCACTTGTTTGAATCATTCAGTGTGTTATTTTGCTTAGTAGTTGTGTAGAACTTTTGGATAAGGCTTTGTGCGTTTTGACTCAAAGCATAAAACTGCTTAAACTCGCTAAACTTCATTGTTATTATGATCAACATTTACTCATACTGATGCAACATTTGCGTATGAAAACTCTGCAAGCTCATCGCGTTTAGCTCATTGGTCTTCGGTGTTTATTATGCAATGAACAGACATGAATTCAATGAAATATTATAATAAGCATCTTACGAGCTTCGGTTTTTGTGCCTAAGCAGTGCTTTACACTGTACACAACAAATAACACTTTTTTAATTTAGTGAGCGTTTACAAACTTTTATTAAAAATATATAAACATTTTATTATTTTTTTAATTTATAGTTTTATTGTATACTAGCAGTGCCCACACACGTTATGTGCGTTCTGACAATATATTGTTCGATCTTACTTTGAAAGTAATCCACACCAAATTTTAAGACGTAAACTTTTATAGTGCTTCACGTATACACATTTTGTTTATATAAAGGTACTCATCCCTGGACAAAATTCTAAAATGTATGTAAAAAATTCTAAAAATTATTTAAAAGCTGTTTAAAAATGTCCCGCCTTAAAGTATGCATATCGGTAAAATAGAGTATTTTCACTGCTATTTCTCCACTTTCTCTTCGAAGTAGGATTTTTTGTACAAAAACGGTATTCTATATTCGAACAAGTTTCCTAAGGTATCTTTTCACAAAATTTTACTAAAATCCATCTAGTAGTTTTTACATTATGCGAACACAAACAGACAGATAGACGGGAAAGACTTTACTGTTTTATTATATGTATAGGGTAATTCCACGTCAAATCAACAAGCCACTCAAAATGACTACTTCAGATTTTATTGAAACTTTTGTTATTTATATTCATTGACTCTCTGAATCCAAATATAATTTAAAAAAAAAAAAATAATATCTTATAGCTTTTTAGCTATATAATTATAAAAGTGGGAGAATATCGATTTTTTTCATATGCGCTCAAGGATTAAATATATTCTAATTCCAGTTCTGTAAGCCCTAGGAAGTTAAGTAATAGCTCATTTTAAAGGGGATATCATACGCTTTAATTTGATATCAATCACGAAAAAAACAAATTTTTCTTATATTTAAAAAAAAAAAATAAAAATCTTTGAGATAGTGTCTTCTAATTTGTTTAGGGGCTAGGGCTTGTAGAACTGGAATAAGAATATATTTAATCCTCGAACTTATATGAAAAAAATCTATATTTTCCTATTTTGATAACTGTATAGCTAAAAAACCGTAAGAGATAGAATTTTTTTTTAATTATATCTGGAACGCAAACGGCTTGCGCCAACACAAAAATGAACTCGAGTACTTCCTTAAGAAGGAACAAATTGATGTCATGCTGGTTGCAGAGACTCACTTAACAACAAATAGCTTTTTTAAAATAAATGGCTATATCTTATATGACACCAAAGACCCCCGTGGCAGAGCATGTGGTGGTTCAGCAATACTAATAAAGGCTCGAATCAAACATTATTTACTGTGTGATTTTTGTGAAGATTACCTACAAGCAACAAACATCTGCATTGAAGAATTTCATCAAAGCTTAGTTATTTCTTCGATTTATTCACCAGGTTTCAAATATCAGAGAGTCAATACAGCGATTTCTTCAAATCACTAGGTCCCTGTTTCATAGCATCAGGCGACTACAACGCTAAACATACGTTTTGGGGATCACGCCTAATAACTCCAAAAGGTCGTGTTTTGTTTGACACAATTTCAAAAATGCGTCTGAATGTGATATCGAGTGGACAACCCACCTATTGGCCTACTGATCGACAAAAAATACCGGATGTTATTGATTTTGGCGTGATTAAGGGTATTCCAAGAGAAACGATTAAAGCTGAAGCGTCACTTGAATTATCCTCAGATCATTCACCCACTATCGTCTATATATGGGACAAACAAAACATCATATCACCAATGACTACTACAAGCATTAATTGGTTGAAATATAGAAAGTATCTTAGTACTCATTGTTCGGAAAACATCCCGCTAAGAACACCTGAAGACGTAGAGCGGAGTCTTATTGATTTTGACCAAAACCTCAAATCAGCTGCCCAACATTCAACAATAACCTGACAATTAGCTAGATACAATCAAATTTATTCTGCAGATATCGAACGGGTCTTGGCTGAAAAAAGAAAAATTCGTAGAGAATGGCAATCACAAAGATCTCCTCAACTCAAAAGCAGACTTAAAGAATGCACGAACCGGCTAAGAGACATGCTGGAATCTCGAAGAGTAGCATCCCTGAAAAACTATTTGGGAGACCTTGACGTAACTCCTCAATCAGATTATTCGTTATGGCGTGCTTGTAGAAACCTTAAAAGGCCAGTCTTACGTAAGCCTCCCTTGCGAACTTCAGCTGGAGGCTGGGCAAGGAGTGATACCGAAAAAGGAAATTTATTTGCTGAACATTTGAAAAAGGTTTTTACCCCAAATATATCGACTGATATAGTTGAGTTGCCAGTTCTCGAGGCTAGTGCTGCAGTACCGATAAGATTTGAATTTGGTGATCTAGAAAAGGCAATAACGGATTTGAACACCAAAAAAGCCCCTGGCGTTGATAAAACCAGTAACAAGATGTTAATTGAGTTGCCCCGTGTAGCTCGCAGAATCGTTGTTTTTATTTTTAATGCCATTTTACGTTTTGAGTACTTTCCCACAGATTGGAAGGTGTCCTTGGTTACCATGATTCCTAAACCAGGAAAGGCCACACAAAAATTGAATCATACAGACCTAAAAGCCTTTTGTCAAATATGTCAAAGCTGTTTGAGAGGATGTTAATAACTAAGCTTAACCCTATTCTAAGCGACAAAGGATGTATTCCAAACCATCAATTCGGCTTCAGGAAAAAACATAGTACGATCGAACAAACTCACAGGTTAGTCAATGTTGTTAAGAAGACATTTGAAGAGAGAAAATACTGCTCTGCGCTTTTTATCGACGTTTCTCAAGCATTCGATAAGGTATGGCATGAAGGCCTAATATATAAGCTAAAACTGAATTTGCCCGTAAACCTATATAAGCTGCTAGATAGTTATTTAACCGAACGAAAATTTATTGTGAAAGAAGGAGATTTTTTGAGCTCACCCCAGCCAATCGAAGCCGGAGTTCCCCAAGGTAGTATATTGGGGCCCTTTTTATACTTATTGTATACTTCAGACATGCCAACTAGTAACCGAGTTCACACATCAACTTTTGCTGACGACACAGCTTTTTTGAGCATTCACGAAAGACCCGAAGTAGCATCACGATATTTACAAGACCACATATCCAATTTAGAAAAATGGTTGAAGAAATGGAGAATAAAAGTGAATGAACAAAAATGTACTCACATAACTTTCACACTGCGCAGAAAATCTTGCCCCCCTATTCGGATAAATAACCAAACAATACCTCAGCTTTCAGATGTCAAATATCTCGGCATACATCTTGACCGGCGCCTTACATGGAAACGGCACATAGAAACAAAGTTAACGCAAATGAAGTTGAAAGCAGTCCAACTAAACTGGCTAATTGGCAGAAATTCTACTCTAGCTTTAGACTGCAAACTTTTATTATACAAGTCAATTCTAAAACCAATATGGTGTTATGGCATTCAATTATGGGGCACTGCCTCAGCTACCAATGTAGAAAAAATTCAAAGGCGCCAAAATAAGATTCTACGTATTATTACATCTGCTCCCTGGTATATAAAAAATTCGAACATCCATAAAGATCTAAACGTGCCATCAGTTAAAGCAGAAATAGCGAAACTTGCCATAAGGTATTTAAAGAAGCTTGAAACTCATCCGAATCCACTGGCCCGTAACATACTAACTGAACCTGGTTACATTCGACTAATGCTTGGTTTTCACTATGTCATTTTTGTTGTCAAATTGCCCAAATTGTTGGCAATTGTATGAAAACGGATTGTCATATGGTGCCATCTATGTTTGCAGTCAGTTATGCACACCAACTGCCATCTTAAATGACAAATAAGTGAAAACGCCAAATTTTAGTTTGTCAGCAGATATGGAATCATTTTTTTCTTAAAGTAGATTTGACAACAAGTTGTCAACTTTTTTGTTTGTCTTTACCGACTTTTTGTCAGTTCTTAAAATGCAGTGAAAACGCATTTGACGCAAAATGACGACAATTCATTTGAGGCAGTTTTTGTTGACAGTTCATATGACATAATGAAAACCAAGCATAAGAAGGAGGGACACTGCTTCTCTCATCCGTACATCAGAGGGATAACCCACAAATTACAGTAACCGTGAAACATACATTTTTTTTTTGTCCAGCACTGGTTGGACTTAACAAGTATATTTTTAGACTTAAGATATGAGTAATTATTGATAGTTCAATTATATTGAAGATACAATAAATAAAAAAATGCGAAACAAAAAAAAAAAAAAATATCTGGCTTCAGAAAGTCAAAGAATATAAACAACAAAAGTTTCAATAAAATCGGAAGTGGTAAATTTGAAAACAATTTTTTTTGGTTGATTTGACATGGAATTACCCTATAGATATAAATATTTTATTAAACCGATTATTTTGGTTTATTGCTGTTATGAAAGGCGAATTAATAAGCAGGTGGCATTATCAAGGCAGCTGATTGTTCAAAAAAACGTAAAAGTTTATTTACCAAACACATATTAAAAGAGTATTATAAGAGGGAACCTTAGCCTTAGACTTTGTGATGAGGAAGAAGCTCGACAGTTACCAAATCGACAACATAAAATCCATACAGTCGGAAATAAAATCAGGGAATAGCAGAAGACTCAATGACATTTTTATAATCGTAAATTATCAACTGGGTATCGGAAATCATTGAAAAAAGAGACATGCTTCGGTATCTCTCCTCCTCTACTTATAATATATAGAACAATAAGCTTAATACACGCAAAGACAAAAAAATATTTATTGTATGGTCACGGCAACCGCTCTATATTCTCTGTAACAATAAATGTTTGCTGTGAACAAATTATAGTTATTTTAAACAACACTTTGGTCACGATAAACAAGTTTTAGTTAACAGTTAATCATTGAATGGTTATACGCACAAAAAAAGTAACATGGATGATTTGAACCATATTAAAATTCAAACCACAACCAATTTTTTTTTTATTATTTAAAAATAAAATTTATTTTTATAACCATAATAAAGTGTTATTAAACATACTATGTTAAGAATAACTAAAAATAAACAAATAATGTTTGGTTTTAAAAATACATATATTGGTTTTGGCATTTTTTCAGTTAAGAAATATAACCATTTACATGTTTCACATTATATTATAGTATGTTTATCTTATAAAAATAATTATGTAAGACAATAATATGTTCCAATGAAAACAATATTATTATTATTATAGTTTGAAATAATTTGGTTTGAATATAACCACATAGAATTCAACCACAACATGTTGCTCTTAGATTATGGTTACGTCAATCATGTTTTTTCTTTGTGTGTAGACTTATTACGACCTTTTGTTTGCCACTGGATTACTTTTCAGTTCTCTCAGGTCTAAACTGACTTTTTGCACTTTGACACCAATGCTGCCGGGTATATACGGACACTAGTCTCCAAGATAAGAACCTTTATGTTCTAACCATTATGCAAAAGGTAGATCCAAGGGGTCTTGCTCAGTCCCTGTGAACGATTAAAGGTGAGACTCTTTGGGGATTAACTTGGTGGCTGTATTTTGTTTGGACCTAAATTGAAGAAAGGACTTACTTCGTTGTGCTACTGCACTTCAACGAAGCCATGAGTTTAGATGGTCTCCAACTCATAAACAAAGGACATGAGTATACCAGCCGAGTTGTAAGGAACACTGCAGGATTGACAGTTGTGTCCGCAGTAGCAAAGAAGAAAATAGCGTTTCCAATACCATTATCCCGGTTATCGAGGAAATTAATAAGGGCTAAAGGCTCTGCTGTCTTACGTATAAGTATACGATTTTAAGCGCATTGTTGGCTTTTTAATCATCTGTGTTTTGTTTTGTAATAGAAAATCTTTTGCCGCTTTCGCCGGCATGGCAAAGGACCGTTTCTTCTGTTTCGATATCTAACAAAATCTTAAACAATTTTTGGTATTATAAGATAAACACCTCGAAGAATTGCGCGTGTCTTATAGTTGAGAGAAATCCTCGCCCTAACTACAGCTAAAACTGCTAACAATTGTTTTTAAAAAAAATTTTCGCAACGCCAATGAATATGAATTTAATATTTCTTCAAGTGTATTCATAAGCAAATGTCATAACATCATATATACATGCCAGTATCTTAATATTATGATATCAACGAAAAATCTGGTAATATATGAAGTTTCTCAGCAAAAAATACTAAAACGAACAACAACAACTATAAAAAAGAGAAGAAAAATATTAAAGCTTTGCTACGATATTAAGGCTTCGTTCATAAGCAAGATATGATGCTTTCACATACATCATTGTCTACAAATAAAGCCCTTTAACATTTTTGCGATATTTCAAAAATCAAACTAAATTACTGCCAACACGCATGCATGATAGTGCATGCATCAATACACACGCAACGTGAATTATTAATGCACATGTGTGTATATAGGGGCAAGGAGAACAATAAGGACGAACATCACTGAACAAATTACCATATTTTCACAATCATTTATTTGAAAAAATATTGGATTTTTATGGATACTTGTAGTACTCTTTTCGATAATTTTCCCTAGGAATTTTATACATGTATGTACATAGTTAGGGTAGTATTTATGAAACGTCCATATTTTCGGTTTATGATAAGTTTATTAACAAATTTCACACGAAAATTCTCTTGAACACCTTTTTTTCATTCATTTACACACAGAAAATAATTTTTTTCACCAATTAAAGGTTTTAATCAGTTTTAAACTAAAGTAAAATTAATTTTTAATTTATTCAAATATATATTTGTTTAAAACCGAACAAAAAATACCAATTAAATAATTAATTAAATCCATTAATTATTTAATTTAATTTTAATCTGAAACAAATTAAAATACTTAATTGGTGAAAATAATTTATCGTGAGCAGTTTTTTTTTTTTGGTTTAAAAGATCAATAAAATAAAGCTCCGCTTTAGTATTCGCATTATGAAGCATTGACTCTTGCCTGGCATACAGTTGGCAGAGATGATTAAATTTTAAACCAAATTAAGGTCGAGAGTTTAAAAAACTTTTCATGATTCAGTAATTCTTCTATATCGCAATATGTAATGATCTGGTTGTAAACACCTCTTAATTTCCTATTTACTACAGACTATTTGTGGGGTAACTTAAATTGTCGTAAAGAGTTCTGTCATATAAGTCGTCAAACAGTTATGACGAATTCTCGCCAGACTTGCTATTTTCTAACTACGATTCATCGAAACTTAGTTATTTCTTGGATTTAATTATTTTTTTTACTTCCAGTATCCTACAGTTAGCACAGCGATTTTTACAAATCACTAGGTGGCTGATTCCTAGCAGGTGGCGACTACAGTTCCAAATAAATAAATAATTCGGTTTATGATGCAATAATCAAAATTACAATTAATGTTTAAAAGTAAATAACTAATTTATTACCCTACTGATCGACATTGTTTTTTGATGTTTTGGATTTTAGTCAGATAAAAGGGAAGTGATTAAAATTAAAGCATAATTGAAATTAATTTCAGATTACTTATTCACTGTTGTTACTATATGCAACCAGAAAAAAATCGTATTAATGACCGGCTTTTTAGCAACGACCCGCAACGTGCATAAATTGAATGAAATATTATTTAATGCTCAAAAGGTACACAGATCTCTCTCATTGATATTGATATGAACTTCAAACTAGGTGACGCTGTCTCTTATATGTCAGTCACCACGACAAGTAAGATACAGGAAAATTTATTCTATTGATGGGATGGCTCCGGTGGGCTAATAGGTGCTACTCGCATCAGGCTGATCAAGTGCATTGGTAACAGGTCGTGAAGCATCTGTTCAAGATGAAAATCGTAGAAAACTTAATTGTGGACTGTAAAACAGGCTTTGAGCTTAAGCTTTCATTATGTGTGAAAGTACAGTACACTGGCTAACATATATCTGCTTCGTTTAAATTCAGCAATTAAAATTAGGTTTGTTATATGAATGGCTTCTGTACAGATCAAAAGGATCGGAAACTGGTCAGTGGTCATTTTAAGATGGCATGCTTTTAACATTTATTTTACTACTACAACCAACTTCACCCTACGGAGTAGTATATTCCTGTCACTTCACTGTAACTCCGTTTTTAGGGTTCCGTACCCGTACAACGTTTGCTGCACTGTCTGTCCGTCTAGCCGCCGGTCAGCGCCTTTTATCTTTGGAACCATAATAGGTAGAGTCTTGAAATTTTCAGAGAAGATATATAACTGTTGCGCTATAGCAACATATTTTAAAACGTATAGGGTGTTGCGTTAGAGACGTGTTATTCACATATATGTTTTTATTTCTTTAACTTAGGAGGCATACACTTAAAATTTACAAACAGTAATTAAAACTTAGTTCGCTATATCACAAGTAGAAAAAAATCAACCTAAAAATTAAAGGGTGTTCCGATAGGTCCATTTTGTTCACGTATATTGACTTATTTTTAATCGTAATAGGTAGACTCTTGATATATTTATAGAAAGGGAATTGTCATGGCCGCTATAACAAATAATAAAATTAAAGGGTGTTCCGACAGCGACATGATTTTTAAGTACATAAATAGTCTTTTTTTATTAACCGTAATAGGTAGACTCTTGAAATGTTTAAAGTAGATGTGTTACTTCGGCCGCTATAATAATTACTAAAAATTTAAGGGTGTCCATTAGTGACATGTTTTTCAAGAATATTACCTTATTTTATATTTAAACCGCAATAGATAGGCTCCTGATATTTTTATAGAAAGTGTATTACCATGGCCGCTATAACAGCAATTACTGAAATTTAAAGGGTGTTACAATTATGATGCAATTTCTGCGAATATGAATTTAATTTTAAAATTAAAGGGTAACCCATAAGACATACAGAAATTAACAACATGAATTTTTAAGAACATAGTACAGAACCCTACGCGTGTGACTCTATCCCGCACTTGACTGATTTATTTTTATTCAGTTTACTGTGCACATCGATCCTTCAACCACTATGGTGCTGTGTAATTCAGTTATGGATACTGCCAAACTGGAGAAAAGTTCAAAATAATATTTTCAGGCTGATATCAGCAGATTTCTGCTGTATTAAAAGCTATAACATCCACAAAGTTCTGAACGTGCCATTGATTAGAGCAGAAATTATGAAACATGGGTCAACATACGTAAAGAAACCCGTAACATCCCAAACTAAGAAGGAGGGATATTGCCTGTTTTGGTCCGACATCAGAGAGATGGCTCTAATCTGTTAGCATCAGCCATGAAAATAAATTTTTGCTTAACTGGCTGAACTTATTTAAGTTTAAGGTTTAAGATGCAAACACTTATTGTTAGTTCAACTATATATCAAAATAAAATAAATAAACATGGAAAAAATGTTCTCCCTAACTAGAAAAGATATCACAGACATGGAAGCACATATTTTCAAGAACTAACATACATGATCGAGGTTTTGGGACTTAGCCCCAACCACCTTTTTTACTAGAGAGGCGAGCGTAATTTTATTGCAATAATTTTAGTGATTAAAGAGCAAAATTTTTTTTTAAGTAGAAGCTTTAAAACCACTGTACAGCTTTGCATTTTTTATACTCGACACTTACTTACTTACTACCTACTACTTCGCAATATATCATTTGCAAGACGTTAAAAGTGAATTTAAAAAATTATATTTAGTTCGTACTAATTATATATAATTCGAACTAATTTTATATTTTGTACTAAATTTATATTTAGTACTTTCAGAAAGAGTGTTCCCGTTTTTATTTGATGTTTATTATGTAAGAGAGACAATTTCGTTGTTCTCAGTCCTTATTTATGAACTAGCATACAAAAAGTTCTACCACATATGAGAAAATTTATTGCGACATACGACCGCAAAAATCAAAAAGTTTCTCAATTCTAGCAAAAACGCACATAAAACAAAATAAACGCCGTCAAAAGTTTTTCTGTAAAATACTAACACGCACATACACATACTAACACTTGCATGCACTATAGCACGCATACTACAATGTTTTATTAGGGTCGATCAAAGCGAAAAAACTTGTGCCATTCACCTCCTAGAATTAAGGACAGTTAGATGCGGCAACTAACAATTAAAAAAAGAAATACCATGGCCCTAAAATATCACTAACAACTGAACTTTTTGGTATTTTGTATATTTGTTTGCTATTTTGTATTAAATCTTAAAATATTGTATTTAGATCATTTTTTTTTCGAATAATTTTATTTTCGAAAACGTCTAAGGGTGACACGCATAATTTTCTTCGAAGAGCCCTATTGTTTTATGATAGGGAAGGGATCTTTAGCAATAAAACTATATATGTTACGAGGATGGTATCAGAATTATCCGAAATGAAATAAAGATACTGGCATTTAAAAATTAAAAGTGCCAGCACTATTAAGCTGAAGTATAAAGTAAAAAATTCCACAGTCATAATTATTTGTTTGGCGGGAAAAAATTCTAAAAACTGGAAGCTCACAGATTCAGATTTTTCTCTTCTCTTAATAGAAAAATTGTTTACCACAAAAAATAGTACCAGCAAAATAAGAAGAGACTGTAAGACCTAAAACCAGAGCGCGAAGACGATCAGCTAATAGCCGACTAATAGCCGCCGCCGAATTTAATTGAAAGCTTTTAGCCGCCGTAATCTTCGGCCAATATCTGCCAAAAATTTTACCGGCTTCGTCAGCTAAGCCGATTTTTATTTAATTTGAGAATAGTTGATTTGGAAATAAATAAAATCATTAAAACACTATTTTCTATATCATGTGATTTAAAGAACACGTGGGATTTCAAAACGGTTTAATATTTGAAGCCATGTGATTTTGAGAACAGGCAGAAAAAAATCTAAATTCAAATAAAAATATGTTTACGTTATGCTACACATATCATAAAAAAATCAAACCTGGTAAAATCTTGTTGAATTCTAAATGTATGCTTTATGCTATGAGGCGTTCAATAACTCTAAAATTCCGATTTTATGAGTTATGGCGATCTTGCATTAAATGAACGACATGCTTGTAAAGAAAAATTTCAATATCTGCCTTAGCCGACAGATAGCCGCTATATTTACTTAGCCGCAGCTGCTGAGATAATTTCGGCTTTTAGGTGACTTTTAGCCGCCGCTGAGTATATTTTTGTTTTGTCGCCGCCGATCGTCATTTGATATTGTTTTACATTAACTTCGAACTATGGTTTGTACTCACCAATTGAGGTTTCAAGAAAAATTGTAAAAAAGAGCTACAAAAATAATTATATTACGAAAAACGAAAATTCGGCAAGCTGCCTGTCATAGTTTTCCAAAAACTACAGTCAGCCACACATTAACTAAATTTAAAGATAAGACACATCTATGCGTTATATGCTTGATGTGTTGAAACATGAGCTCAAACATGACAATTGCAGGCTAAAGGTTCGGTATATTTCGGATAAACGTTAAAAGGTACAAACCCTACATACCAAATTTCTATTAAATTTTCTTTCCGGACCTACAAGAATGTTCTTCACCAAAAAGTTAGAGCCCGCAGTAAAATGCCAATTTCAGAAGCTTATACGTAAAACTTAAAAGTGTAAAGCAGCTATCAAATATCAGTGGTAAAATTATGTTACTCACATACTTAAAAATCTGCTTTCCCGATTTGCTTGTGTGTTTTTTTTTTCGGCGTCGTGTCAGGTAATTTTGAAACGGTCCTGGCAAATTTGTGTTTTTATTTATTATCTCTGTGTGTGTATGCGTGTGTAAAATAAAAGTTTGTTATTTGACCATTTACTCATGGTTTCATACTTTAACAAACTCGAGGTTAATAAAATAAAGTTGTTCCTGCAACGCGGTAGCAACAAAGAGGGAATATTAAATCAGGCAAAAAAAAAACAAAGCAACGGAGTAGTGAGAATTTTATGGCTTTATTTTGGTATTTAAGTTTGCTTTTTGCCCTGCTTTATGCGTGTGTTTTTATATGTGCATGTGTTTTTTTGGTCCTTTAAGCTCCTATAAAGTAAAAGTTATGTTTTATAATTTTCAACTTTATGTTTGTATGGGTTTTCTTTAGAAAGTTTAGTTAGAAAAAAAAATTTTTCCCAATTTTTCTTTTATTTTTTTTTTTTTTTTTTTTGTAAATTAAATATGAGTCTTAGTCTCTTTTTTAGTCTTATAAGTCCTATTCAATTTAATTTAAGAATTTTTTTGGTAGCTGGAACAGACATGTAAACATAAATAAAATGTTAAAATACTTTTACTTAAGCTGACATTTGTTTAAACAAAAATTAATTTTACTTTAATTTGACCTAGAACGAAAAGACGTTTTATAAGTAAAATAATAAATTAATTTATTATCCCACAGAAAAAACTTTACGTACTCAAAAGTTTGTATCAGTAATTAAAAAGTAGCATTCGGAATTTAATTATTAAAATTCGCATTAATTATATGCGAATGTTTTTATTTTTGGCCTTTGCTCTTTTCATAGCTGGCAGTAAGAATCGGCAGCTATATAAAAAGTAACAACACATTAATTTTCGATCCCAGTTCTTAATTTTTAGTAGAAAAGAAAACTAGGAAAAGAACTCAAATAAACTAAAAACTCTATTTTGCAAAAAACAACGGAAAGAAAATATCTATTTTTCTGATAAAAACGAAAAAAAAAACTATTAGAAAACCCAAAAAGGTATATGAGCCGCACACGCAAAGAAAATACGTGGTTGAACAGCATTTTAAGTTTAAATTATATGGTATGGCTAAATTAAATGATTATAATGTTGTTACTATGAAATGTCATTTGGGATATGTCAGTTTTTTAAATTTTAGAATAAAAAACCTGAAGTGAAGCCTACACTCAACTTTACCATACCCATTGGAAACAGATATTTTTCCAATATCTGTTTCCAATATTTTTCCAATATCTGTTTCCAATAGAAATTAATTATTTTCCGTTTGCAGTATTAAGTAAACTACCATTTGCCTCTTCCCCATTATGCCCTAAATTAAAACAGCTCTTTATCTCCATATACCAAAGGCACATACTAGATGTCATTTTGATATATCAAACGCTATGACCTGTACAAACGCCACAAAAATAGAGGCATACACACCCTACCGATGGTAGTAAAATGTTAGCTGTCGACAAAAAATTTTAAGAGATATTGCTAACTCAGAACAGAAATGTATGTGCTTCCATCAACTGATACAGAAAGTGTATTATATTTGTTCCAACGGTTACTCTACTTCTTAATGCAACTATTATCCTTTGTTTGTGTGGCTATTAGCAACTGTTGGTGCGTTTAAATTAAGTTTCATTTTAAAGATTATTTTGCCTTATGTATGAAAGGTATGCAAAAACAGTTGGACCATAAATATGCGAAACTTCACAAAAGAATTAAACACGCTTCAATTTGAAATTTATAGTCCTTAAAGGGATGGCAACACATTGACTAAAGAACACACATGGAGCAAGGAAAAAATTATTCAATGACCCAAACTATTATATTATAAATTATTTTCTTGTAGGCTACAACCCAATAATGGCCAAAGCCCTACAAGCCAATAACGCAATCGCATCAACGCTCAATATCAGGGTCATTGAAATTTTAAGCTCTCAGCTTTGTGAAGCCCTGCAATCCGTCACACGAACGAAATTATGCTCCATCCAAAAAGATATTATTGAAAATTCTTTCAAATAAAATAAAATAGATAATTGAGGTGTGAAGTGATTGATATTAAATATCAATTACTCCTTACAGAAAAATCATTTAACATTTATTTTTATTAAATTCCAATTACATAATGTCGAACTCATATACTAAGATTTTAGTAGCACCGTATAGTACTATTAATTTTAAGTTTACATTAAAGATACTATATATGTGCTTTAAAAGTTATAGTGTTCCAATTATTTTTTAGGTAGTTAACAACACTTATTTTCGGTACACATAAAGATAAAAACAAAAAATAATTATGCATTTGTAAAAAATTGACTTCAAAACAAACCAACGGGCAAAAAATTTAATAGAAAGGAATGATTGCTTGTTAAGGTTTAAATTTCAAGTGTTTGTCTACCACAAATTTTAAGTTTCGGATTATTGCGGTTAAAAACTATATACATCAAAAACACATCCTTAATACGGAAAACCTCCAATTTTAATTTAATTGTTTTGGACTTCCTTTTACGTATCAAAGTTTAAGACTCTTCCTTCATACTCCGTTAAAATTTCAGGTTCGAAAAATAAAGGCATACATGCCAAATCATACCTTCATAAGGTCAACCTGTAAATTTTAATTAAATTTTTTGTTCCTGTTGCTACAACATACTCTGCCTACATTTTTGTAGTAACAGCAAAGGAGTACACACTCTGTGTAAAATCAAGTCTCTTAGGAGGGAACACCTTCATCCATCATTTTATAGAAGTATAATTTCTGTGTAAATGTCTGCATTACGGTTTAAGAGGTAATCCAATAAATGTATATGGGGCACTCTTTAATTTGTATTTCCATGTATTACTTCGTTTTTCATATTGGACATACAAGTACACACTCTGTAATCATAAGCTGTTGCTTATTATAATTATGATATACATAGATACATACATTGCATCTAATACGGAAACACCTTCTAATTATTAACTTTATTTTTAACATTTGTTATGGCGGACATAGCGATACACATTCCTTGTAAACTTCAATTCTGCCTGTTACAGTCCAGAGGATTAGCTCATATACATCCTTTTATACGGGGATCCATTGGGGCAGTTTGAACAAAAACCCGTGACAGACAGACATCTGGGGATATGAATAAGGTTATATTTTTACCCTTTGGGTGCGGAATCCTAAAAAGAACAATATAAATCCAAAATTCTGCATCACCATCCTAGATGCTACGTGTTATGAAAAAAATACCAGCCGCTTTATTGGAAACGGTAATACTTCTTGCTGTATTATTAACGTTGTAATCATGGTGAATGATTCTGATGAAATCATTACAAAAAAAAAATATTTTCTATGTTGTTTGGCAAATTTTCATGAGGTTAAATAAAAAAAAACATATTAAACCTCTAATAACCAAACCGTTTTTAAACATAATAAAACCAAAGTTTCTTTGTAAATTTAATAAAAATCATCTAACAACTGCTCTTCTGATAATTTCAAATCAATTTAATTATATTTTCATGTTATTTAGATTAATTTCAACTTGAAATTTTTTATTTTTTAGCTTTTTGTCATCCAAAAAAGCACTTTAAAGTTGCTCACAACAAAAATCATTCGAACTTTAATTCCTTGTACAGTCTGTGTTAAATTTTGAATTTTTATAGAGTAGAAATGGAAAAAGAGAATTTTATTAATAACTAGCAATCCCCGCTGTTCTTCGCTAACACCATCGTCAAAAACTAAAATAAATATTTTTGGATAATTGTTTTGTATAAAGGGTTCCCACATTACTTATTCTCAGAGTATAAAATTACAACGCTCTATCTACTATACTTCCCTAATTTTACGAAAAAAATATTTGACTTTATATGCGAGGTACCACGCCCACTGTCCCAGTCCAGTCTGTGTTTTGCTAAACTATGAACAATGATATGAGGGTTATTTGTGCAAAGTTTCAAGACCTGATAGATAGAGTCTAGCTCTCTAGGTACACGATAATTTTTTTCTTTGTATGAGAGGCACCACCTGCCCACTCCAGTCTGAAGTATGCTAGACTATTTACATTAGTATGAGGGTTACTTGTGCCAACTTTCATTTGACACTACCAATTATATATCTCTAGATACAAAATAATAATTTTTATCTTTGTATGGGTGGAACCATGCCCACTGTCCCAATCCATTATGTGGTATGGTAGACTATGTACATTATTATGAAGGTTACTTGTGCCAACTTTCAAGAAACTTTTATTTTTCACTTTATATGGGAGTTACCACGCCTACTATTTCTATCCAGCCAGTTTTTCGCTACATTATGAAAAGTTTTGAACAAAATTTCAAGGTGCTCCTTATTAACAGGATTGTCAGATTGTTTTTCACCTATTTCGCCAAAATCGATGTAAAAAATCCCCAAAATTGCCAAAATTGGTTTTTGTTGGAATATAATTTTTTTTTTAATTTTAAAAATATCTATTTATATATACATTTAAAAAACAGTAACTTATTTCCTGTCTGTCTGTCTTTCTCTTGAATTTTAACAAATTCTTGTAAGGTGTTGTGATATCCTAATCCCAATATAGAATACTTTTTACCGCAAAAATATCTTATTTATTTATTTATGAATAAAGGCCCCAACACTATAAGGTTATTAAGGCCATAATATCTTATTTGCTAGAGAAAGTGGAGAAAAAGCAGTGAAAGTACGCCAATTTTTTTACCGATTTAAAGGTACTGCACACTACAAGGGATCTTTTATTTTTGAAAGCAGAATATTTTAAGCAATGTTGCGCAACAGATGGCGCTGTTTTAAAATAATAAATTATTAATTTCCTGTCTGTCTTTTACACAGCTTTACAATAATTTTTTAGAATTTTATATAAATTTTAGAATTTTATGCAGGGATGGGAACATGCATATATAGTAAATATGTACGTAAGGGCCTTAAAATTTGGTCTGAATTACTTTTAAAGCAAAATCGAACAAAATATTGTCAAAATGCACACAACGTGTTTGGGCACAGCTAGTTTTTAATTAATCACCAAAAAATTCTACCAAATTCACCAAAAATAGTTTTTGTAAACAACGTTTTAAAACAAATGAAAAAGATAAAAGTTAAATTATGAAAATAATGAATATTTTATTTGATGACCTGAAACTACTAAAGTTTTCCTATTTTTTTTTTTTATATATATAAATTTAATTTTAAAAATAATAAAAAGAAACGTTCCGTCTTTCAAACAACAAAAACCACTTTAGCTAAAGAAACTTTCCGGTGAATTTAATATAGTTAAAAGAAAAAAATTTGAAATATAAAGAGAGAAGAAAACAATACGTTATTTTACGTGCCATAAATATTGTCTTTGTATTTCAGAAATATATTCTATCAACATGATAAGAATAAGAATTCGACACACCGCAAACAGACACATCAAAATTGTAGTGTCATTTTATGCAATCTTCTTATTAGATTAATTCATTATGATTTCAAATGATTGCTTATGATTTTCTCTTTTTATATTTCATTTCTCCATCATACTCTTGACAATAATGTATTTATGAGCCAAATCACGTCTCTAAATTGATGAAATATTGATTGTGTCAAACAGAAATGATAGTGAGCATTTGGACATGAAGAAGTTATGGTAAATGGCTCTTATAAAAACCACTTAGTAAAATTATAGTAATTTAATTTTGTATCAGTTCTTGGTGTTTTTTCAGCAGTATTTAATCTAAAGTTTAATTTATTTCCAAGCTCCTTAAAATATGCTTTACTAACTATTTGAATTCAACAGCCGTTTGCTTAGGCTTTTAAATCAAAGTTCATATATTTTCCACAAAAACAAGTATTCTTTATTTTGTTTTTAATTAAAGAAAACTGATTTCTCTCTAATAAACAAATTTTAATTAAATAGATTTTCATTAGTTTCTCACTAACAAAAAGTTCATATTTTGTGGATAGACTAAATATATATGTGTATGTATTGGTCATTATTTGAACCACCACTTTGGTTTATTTTTACTTGCTATTGTAAATTATTTCTTTTGCTTTTTCGTCTTTTTTTTTGAACATTTTTTTACAAAGCAAATAGAGCATTTCATGTCATGTTTTGTTTCATAATAGATTCGAAACATTTGTCTTGACTTCATGATGGGGCAGAGATGTTCTTTGTTAAAAAAGGAAAAGATTTATAAAATGTTGGGATTTTGGGAAATATGGTTTAAAAAAGGTAATTGTTTGAAAATTTAGAAATGGGAAGCCAAAATGTCTTAAAATAAACATTTAATCTTGATCCCGTTCTCGATATTTTTGCTGCTTAAGTCAGCAACTAAAATGGAATACTAAGCTCATGTATGAGTCAGCGCCCCAAAGTCAATTTAGGAGTTGCTCGACCGCGTACAGAATAGAGCCAAGAAGCTACTGATGCTCCCAATACACAATCGATAGCATCAAATCTCCTACTATCCGCCTCAACATCATCCTTAACCGCTGTTACAGCAACCGGCACGACCTTAAGCTCCTCCAACAACTACACACACATCAAGAACAACACGGTTCCATGAATACCGAAAATGCACAAGGTCCTGCCTCGACTATAAGAGCTACTGGTTCATACGATATGAAAACAACTGATGTCGCTGCTACAGCCGCAACTGACAAGGCGATTCAGAAAACAAATGCAACAACATAAACAAGCTAAAGATTCAATTAATGCTGGCGTTTCAGGTGCTGCATCCACTTCAGATCTTTTGACTGAACAAAAAGCTAAATACGACGATGAGGCCAATGATGAACCTGTTGAGGATTTGGCATTATATGATGAGAATATGAGCATGGACGATTTGGATCCAAATGCTGAAATAAGTCAAAGTGACGAAGGATCTAGTCAAGGTTAGTTTTTTGTTTTTAATATTCAGTATTTTATTTTTTTTTAATTGTAGGAGTTAGAAAGAAATTTTGTCGAAAAGCCAAAAAAATTTATAAAAGCAGTTAATATTTTTTGGTTTTGAAAGTACTGTCCTCTCGATCACATGAAGTTAACATGCTATTATAGTCTTAAAGCAATGCTGAAATTAATTCGTTTATCAAGAGAGTTGGATATCCACTCTATTGACTCACTGGAACATCGACGCTATGTGGGTTGTATTTTATTATTTAATCGTTACAACAATGCTCTACTAAAATTAGGGAACTTGTTCCCAATACCCGCACGTTTTTTCGTTTAACAATATTTTTGTTAAAAGCCCATCCATTTTTTAGCAGAGCAGTTCGTATGTGGAATAAACGCCCTGTATACGCCTTTCCTGTCACTTTCAATGTAGAATAACACTACATACTCTTTCCTCCTTCCCATAACCTAATTACGTTTAATTGTAATTGAAAAAAATTTTATTATAATTACATGATTATGATTATGGCATAATTATAATTAATGATTATGGCATAATTATAATTATTTGTAATTTTTAATTGAAAATTTCCAATTACAATTTCATGAAATGTGTAATTGAAAATTACAATTCAATTACAAGTAGTTTCAATTGATTTTATTTCCTGATTTAAATTATAATTACTTATAAATTAATTATTTAGGCTTAAGTTCTTATTTATAAAGAGATAAAGAAAAATGAGATACCAGCAAAGCAGAATGCATTTTCTAGACAGCTACGTCCGTCATCAGTACTCTTTGTATCAATCTACCCGGTAGCTTCAATTGTTATTAATTTTCTATTTATACAAACTTATCAAAGAAATAGAATCTGAGAAAGTTTAATTTTACATTATATTTCATAGGAGATAGAGCCTTTTGAAATTGTTTTACACTTGTAAACTCTATTTTCTTTTTATATTATACTACCAAGTAAACATTTTTTCTGTTGTTATGTTATTCTCTTTATATATTTTTTTTTTTTTAAATGGTATATATCTGTCTTGCTATTAGCTAACCTTTAGTTTGCAATTAACAACAATTAGATATTTTTTATTTATTTTAAAAATTTTACAACCTTTAATTGGTGAAAGCAATTTTTTTCTGTGTATGAAACATGTACCATGTAACATTTTAATAGCACTCGGATATAGGTATATTAGATTGAAGATAGTCAGCCGCTGTCGCAGAGAGCTACAAGCTCTCGATGAATACTACATAGGAAACTGTGCTGTGTACCCAACATTAGCACATCGCACAGCGGTTAAAAACTTTCAATTTTGGAAATAATTCGGTACCTCATGAACGACTCAATATCTCCTTGTTTTTGAGTAAAGCTGCGGACGGTCTGTCCCCAAAGGTATAGGGTAGATTGTAGGTAGGTTAGGTTAGGTTAGATTGTAGGTAAGTCTGCAAAATTTGGGTACTTCTAGCATTTTTTTTTTAAATATCATACAAAATTTATTTATAACTCAAATTTTAAGAATTAGGTAGTTCTTGGAAATATCTATAAAAAACTTTGAATACTTGTCTAAGTTATGACTTTTAGTTTGGAAGAAAATTCATTTAGAAATTGTGCTTGTTCGCCGACCTTAACTTGTTAATTTTTCCATGCTGCACTTATTCGTGATTGGATTATAGATATACATATAATAGTAACTCATTTCTTTCAGTCTGTCTGTCTGCTTTTCCTTTGCGTTCGCATCACTTTTTGCAAAAATTTCTCATTTCCAAGAGAAAGTGGAGAAAAAGTAGTTCCGGTTTAAAGGTACTGACAATTTCGGTTTAAAACTGGAATATTTTAAACACCGTTGCGCACCTTATATTTTTGAATGTGGGATAATTAAACACTATTGCGCAACAGATGGCGCCAGTTGAATAAAATTTGTATTTGCTTTGTACTTTTACTTTGTGTAATTAAATTAATATTAAAATAACCATAATTTTTAAAATTTCATATTAATTTTAGAATTTTATTTATATAAAGAAAATACGTATCTGGATGGATTTTAACAAAATTTTGTGACAAGGTACCTTAGTATCCTGATTCCAATATAGAATACTTTTTTCCACAAAAATACCTTTGTAGTGTATCACACAAGACTATAATGCTGGCACCATAAATACCACTAGTAGCATATCAATAACTCTGTTTACATATGGTGCAATGCATTATTGTATTTGAATTGAGTGACATATTTATATTTGAGTGCAATTTTAAACACTAACCATTATGATTGGTAAAATGGAAATATGAATACTAACCCTAATACTAGCGACAGAGAAAATAGAATAATTGTGTAATTTAGAATAAGTTAGAAAGGCTAAGTATAATTTTCATGTATAGTATATAAACTCTAAAATTTAAATAAAAAGACAGACTTTGATTTAATAACTTAAACGGGCCACACCAATCATTTTTGTGGAATACTTTCAAAGCAAAATCGAGAAAAATGTAAACGGATTTTAAAAGCTTCAGTTGTTTGTTACTTACTCCAAAAAGTATTTGACAGCCCCGTGTTTAACAAAGGCAAGGTAACCCCTTTTGTAAAAAATCCAATATTTTGGAGCTTATCATTCCCGTTTTAGGAATTCAGGTGTTCAACTAAAAAATATTAATTTTTTATAGCCATTTGGTTAAAAGCTGTGTTATCTATGTCAGTTTAAAATTTTGTAAGTCCGATCAGAAGCTGAGTCAATTTCAATTCTCTACTTTATTTTTCAAAATATCAGCTTATCGTTCTAGTTTTATTGATAAATAACATTTAAATAAATCAGTCAAGTGCGAGTTAGTCTCACACACGTAGGGTTCCGTACTATGTTTAGTACGCCTTTAAAAACTCAAGTTGCTAATTTTTCATGTCTTATGGGGCACCCTTTTCTTTTTAAAATCAAAGTCATATTCGCTAAAATTGCACCGCTATTGGAACACCCTTTAAATTTTAGGAATTATTGTTATAACGGCCATGGTAATACACTTTCTACAAAAATATCAGGCCTACCTATTGCGGTTCAAAAAATAAGGTAATATACGCGAAAAACATGTCACTGATGGATCACCCTTTAGTAATTGTTAGAGTGTCCGAAGTGCAACATCTTCTGTAAAGAATTCAAGAGCCCAATATTTTGGAGCTTATAATTCCCGTTTTAGGAATTCAGGTGTTAAATTAAAAATATTAATTTTTTATAGCCATTTGATTAAAAGCAAATCACTCCACTATCGGAACACCCTTTAATTTTTAGGTTTATTTTTTTTATACTTGTTTATATAGCGAACTAAGTTTTAATTACAAACAGTAATTAAATACAGTTCAAGAAATAAACACATATTCGTGAACAACACCTCTCTTTTCGAACACCCTATAAGTTTTAGTATTTGTTGCTATAGCGGCAACAGCTATACATCATCTGTGAAAATTTCAAGAATCTACCTATTACGGTTCCAGAGATAAAAGGCGCTGACAGACGGACAGACGGACAGACATTGTAGCGAAAACAATAGGATTACGTTTTTGCACTTTGTGTACGGAACCGTAAAAATTGAGCGCGAAAATTTTTTTTACGAAACTTAAATCTAGAAGTCATACACTGATACCAAATACTTGTATATAAGTTGTGCGAGATCAACAAACCTTGCCTATTAATGAATTTGTTGGTCATTTACCACTTTTTTGTAATTTAAAATATGTATTTGGGAACCCTGTTTTATTTCATGGTCTATTTTTTAAGATATTTCTTTTTGTTTTCGTTCGCCTTGTCAAAACCCTTGTTGCCACATTGTTTCTGTTTGCTTTTATTGTTTTTCTAAATAGTTATTGTCATTGTTATTGCATTTCAACAATTTCCCTTAAAATTGAAAAAATAAATGGAAGAACTAACTGCAGAATTTTTTTAAATGATGCAAATATACACATCTCCTAAAACAGGACTTTGAAAAAACTCTTGTTGCTACTGATCATGATTATGGGTGGTTGTGGTGTGGCGTGGTGTTCAAATTTTAATTTCGATTTGTTTTCCACAAAATTCTGTTGTTTTCTACTATTTATTTCCTCTTTTTTTTTGGTAAAAAACACAAAGAAAACATGATTTTTTTTTGTAATTTTTGTTTAAGGACCTTTGTCCTTCTTTCAGCTTTGTAATAATAGAACTTTAGTTTGTTCATGCCATACTCGTCTTAGAGAAGAAGCGCAAAATAAAACAAGAAATCAACTGTTTTTGACGGAAATATTTGCAGCAAAAAAAAAAGAAACTAGAAAAACAGATCGAAAGAATGTAATTTCACCAAAGTCAAGTAGTTTTATTTTTCAGCATTTTCTTTCTTTTATTTCGCCCGTTTTAAAAGTCATTCATTCACTACATCAGTCATTCGTTCATTTGTATTTTAGGAAGGAATTCATGTTAAAAATACAAAAAAAATAGTCCACAAAAAAGTGTCTGTGTTTCAATTGTTCTGTTGCAATTTTTGCTACAAAACCAATAAGTCCAGTCGCCAAAAATAACAAAAATAGCAAATAAGTTAAAGGCGAAAACTTAAATAAAACAATCTTGTTGAAGATATCTCCCATTTGCTTTATTTGTCTAAAGTGACAAGTGCAATAATGGCAAATGTTTATGCAAGCAGAGATGAATGTGCTGATGCCAAAGTAACCATCTAGCTTTTAAGTCTACGAATGTTTCAATTTCTAAAAAAAAAACTTCTCATTGTATTAGAAACCTCTCATTCTTACCGCCTGATTAACTTTCTGCAAAACCGACAAACAAACAGAACAGAAGGAGCACAGAATTTCATGTCAAATTAAAAATATTTTGTTCTCATGTTTCTTTATTAATTTCTTGTCTTTAGTTGTCTTAAAAAGCCAACTTACACACGTGACTGGAATTTTTTTGGATTCATTTGTAGATTTTCTATCTTTTAAAAACAATTCTTACAGATGCGCAACCACACAAAAAATGTGTGACAAGTTTGTCATAATTTACAAGCACTTTTTTAACTTAAAATAGATTAAGTAGAGCATTTGGGAGAGTACGTGTCCCAACAGAAATGCTTGGGTTGCTGCAAGTCGGATATAGGGAGGAAAGGTTCCCTTTTGCACTCGACCATTATTCGGTTTTCAAGCGCATGATGCAAGTGAACGAGAACTCTAAAATGGTGCTTGAAGGTTTTTAAACTAAGTAGATGCGCCTCCGTAAATGAGGAAAAATTTTTTAAAGAGAAGTAACACTCATAGAAAGGCATAGAGTAGGGATAAGACAGGTGATTAAAGAAAGGAATAAAGTTTCACTTACAGCAACACTGTAATTGCACATCAAAATTACTTTTAAGAACAGTATTACAGCGCCTCTAGTGTCAAGTAGGCAAATTAATTTTGATAAATATAGCCTTTTTGTTAATATTTTACGTCGCCGATACGATTTAGTGCTATATTTTACCGGCAAAGGAGGGCTCTGTGATATACATATTCTATTAAGATTAGAAAAAGTCATAAATATCAGAAAAAATGTATGTTGTTGATTGCCGCGGCTGGGATATGAACCCATGCAACTCAAGCCAACATGTATTTTTAATAGACGATATGCTAAGTACCCAAACTACAGAACCCTCAGATTGATGTGGGTTCAAGGACATATAGGTACAGCTGGAAATGAAGCAGCAGACGAACGCAAAACGGACACAAAACGGAAAACTGCTGTGAATTTCTGTAGACCACATACTAGAGTTTCACTGGGGCATGTTATAGTCGGTGCACAGATCTTACAATGCTATTACATATTGATAGGCATCAATGGTGCCTAAAGATACTTAGATATAATCTGGTTACCTAAATGGAAAAACAGCGTTAGGTGCAGATCATGAACGCAAATTAAGTATTATCTTGCCAGAATGAAAATCGAAGAAAATGATGATACTGAATGTGCCTCAAACAGGCTGAGATGAAAACATCCATTGTGTGTGAATACCTGGCATGGGCTAACGTTATATTCAGCATCAGAGGCAGACGTGTTAGCGTTTATAAACTCATTTTTTTTAATACAACATTTCGCTTTACCAAGTGAGGCCCTACATGTGTATGGGTAAGGGACCCTCACCCTTAAACAAATGCTCGACTCTGTAGTTATTCGAAAACTATCATTCAACAGACTGCAGCCGAAAGTTAAAACTAGTGACAGCTCAAGACTGAAATTCAAGTAAGGTTACGACTACGTACTTTAATTTTAAATTACTAGAAATTGTTAAAGAACGAAGGTCTCGAAAATATATGGGTATCTTTTTATAGTTTGCATCGATAAACCCCACCCCTACATGCTTCACATATAAACCAAAAATTTATTTATATACTAGCTGTGCCCACACACGTTATGTGCTTCCTAACAATATTTTGTTCGATTTTGTTTGGAAAGTAATCCACACCAAATTTTAAGACTTTAACGTATTTATTTTATATAAAGGTACCTATCCCTGCATGAAATTCCAAAATTTATAGACAATTCTAAAATTCTAAAAATTATTGTAAAGCTCTGTAAAAGGTGTTTTAATAACAATGCAATTCCACAAAGTAAAGAACAAATCAAATGAAAACAGCACCATCTGTTGCGCAACCGTTTTTAAACTATACCGCTTTCAATTCATTTTGTGATTATTTTAAAACAGCGCCATCTGTTGCGCAACCGTTTTTAAACTATACCGCTTTCAATTCATTTTGTGATTATTTTAAAACAGCGCCATCTGTTGCGCAACCGTGTTTCAAATATTCCGCTTTCAAAAATAAAAGAATCCTTAGAGTAGGCAGTACCTTTAAATCTTCGTACTTTCACTGCTTTTTCTCCACTTTCTCTCGGAAGTTATATTAGAAAAAAGTATCCTATATTGGAATCAGAATACGTGATGTTATTATATGTATAGAAAATATAAAATATGATTGTTTGTTTGAAAGCTATAGCTGCCCTCACCAGCAGACCGCTCTTCGTGAAAATTTCACATTTCTATATTTGGTGGATATTTTTTGATTATTTCAATTGGGCGTGGCACTTTTTGAACACAGGAAATATTAATTGGAAACTATAATAGGTATAACATTGAAAATTTGTGGAAGTAACTCCTTCATTAAAGTGAATAGTTTAAAAAAAACTGGTTCAAATGGAACTTGGAAAATTTTAAAATTTGATTTTACATGATAAAGAATTTTTCCTCAGTCTAAGGCAAATACCAAGACATTTTAAACCAGCGAATTTTGTTGTACACGTCTGCTTCAGGTCTCAGTCGGTTCTTTCTCATAGTGTGCGTGAAATCCAAGGTTTTTTGCTTTTTTTGTAAAAGAAAACTTTTGATTTCAGCTTCAATTCGCAAAGCCATGGCCACCCAATTTGCCGAGCCGGTCGACTTCTATTTTCAAGGGTTGTTTCAGCTCTATAAGAGCCTGCCTACATATTTTATCATCCATCCAGCTCTTCAGCTTTAAACAATCTACACATTTCAGGACCTTTGCTTGCACAATGTCATTCTTCAGTGCAGCTCTAGATTCTGCCCCACAAATATCTGCTTTGCTGCTCCTTTACTTTTTCATTTTCATGTTACTTAATTTTAGAATACATTCCCGCATCAATTCAGGGTTCACTTTAAGTTAGCTCATATGCTTTATAAAAGACTTATGTCCTTATCCAAAAAAAAAAGAAAATAAAGTCTACTTGAAGTGTTCATTAAATCAAAATTTTCATACAAAATTTAAAATAAATTAGACTTGAAGGTGACTTTTTTTGATAAGGGCATTATTGTCTAGCGCAATGAGATCCTTTTATCTCTGCACCGGAATATCCAATAAGTAATCCAAAGCATGCAGTATCGTAAGCATATCTTCTTTTACCTCAGACGTAAAAGAAGACGTAAACTCTAGGACCGCTTAAGTTCAATTGAGTAGCAACTGCTCCTGCTCTTTCGCCTACAAGAAAGCAACAAGTAAAAATGCTGAAATATCTCTCCATGTATGTAGCATGATGTAGCTTTTCGATTACTTTCATTTTACTCATGAGTTCCTTAGTCTCTCCAACAAAAAATTATTTTTGTAGTTTTACATTTTCTACACAATTTATTTATTACATGTCGATTAGCGGATATTAATATTAAGCGATTATTAGCCGATTATATTCTAACTTCGATTATTATCCCAATTGGTCAATTAAAGCAGAAACCCGATTAATTGAATCGCCTTGTTCATAAAAAAATTAGGGATTACTTTAATAGAAATTAGTTTTCAAGCCATTTTAGAGGGTCCAAACGTTTTTCAAATTTTTACAATGATGTTGACACACATTAGGAATAGAATAATTTTAATATTATTATTTTATAAAAATAAGCTTTATTACTCTGGACGAACTTGATACCTACAAAAGATTAACATGTTAGTAATGAGCGAGTGGACCACCTGGCTAACCTAGGACTCTGACGCAAAATTTTCTCGTCATCGGAAAGCTATGACAGTACTCAAAGCAGGCAACAAAGGCTTCTGTCACTTAATAAGAATGACTTAAGCTACTTACGGGATGGTTTACCGGGCATTGTGGTCTTAAATACCATCATTATATGTTGCAGCACATACTTTGAGAATTTCCTGCCTTGGAGTCTTGTAGAACAAAATGTCTGGTAAGTCATCTGTTGTAAGGAACAATAGCAAAACATGCATTAACGTATGTAAAGAAGCTCGAAACATATTCAAACCCCATCCTAACATAACATCCTAAACGACCGTGGCTTTATTCGACTAAGAAGGAGGGATATTGCTTTTTTTGATCCAACACCAGAGAGATGAATTCAAAAGAGTAACATTTATCTTGAAAATAACTTTCTTTCGCAGCACTGACTAGACTAAATTAAGTATAGTTTAGATTTAAGATGTAAACAGTTATTTTTAGTTCATTTATATATGACTAGCTGTGCCCACATACGTTGTGTGCGTCCCGACAATATTTTGTTCGATTTTGCTTTGAAAATAATCCACATAAAATTTTAAGACCATTACGTATTTACTTTATATAAAAGTACCCATCCCTGAATAAAATTCTAAAATGTATATAAAACTCTAAAAATCAAAAAATTAATGTAAAGCTTTGTAAAAGACAGACAGGAAATGAGTTACTCATTATTTTAAAACAGCGCCATCTGTTGCGCATCATTGCTTAAAATGTACTACTTTCAAAAATAAAAGATGCCTTAAAGACTGCAGTACGTTTAAATCGGTAAAAAAATTCGGCGTACTTTCACTGCTTTTTCTTCAATTTCTCTTGGAAATAAGATATCTTTACGGAAAATAAGTATCCTATATTGAAATCAGGATACTATTCAATTGCGCCAAATGTTGCGCAATAGTTTTTAAATTATCCCACTTTCAAAAATGCAAAATTGTGTTGAAAATATCCCAGCTTTAAACCGAAAATTTCAGTACCTTTTAACCGGAAATTGCGTGTTTTTTACTACTTTTTCTTTACTTTCTCTTGGAAATAGATATTTTTGCGGAAAAAAGAATCCTATATTGGAGTCGGGATACTAAGCTACATCCTCACTAAACTATTGAGAAGTTATTACGTGATTCGCACACATAGAAAAAGACAGACAGATAGACAGGAAATGAGTTACTGTTTTATTATATGTATAGATGATGAAATAACGATAACTGCAAAAAAACTGTTATACGCAGGGAATGAAAATCATGTTTCACCATATAGGGTTGTTGGCTTAAACCGTAGCAAAGAACTTGTTCGATGAATAAAAAAGCTGAAACATAGATCCTGTGGGCAGCGGACTTAACGCCTCCTACTTAATAAATAAGTTGTGCAAACAATAAAGCATCGTGTTTTGTTTTTATGCAAATTACACAAGTTGCAAAAATATACTTAATTAAGTATTAAAAAAAAACAATTCATCAATTGTTTAAATGTACAAACAATGAAATTCTTGTCTCGCCTCTAAATAATTTCACGAAAAATGTTACAAATTGCACAATTGAAAGGAATATGCACAGAAAAATGGGTTTTTTATTGTTGTTGCTGTTTCAAAATCCCAACAAAACAACAAGAGTCCTTTTTTATCATCTACAGAAGCGATACTAAAATTAGAGAATAGACAAACTTCACAAAATTAGCCAACACAACTATTACAAAATATCCAATCGAGAAATTGAAATTTTCATTAGGAAAAACTTAAAAAAACAACTACTTGACAACAAACTACAAACAACAACTACAATAATGTCTATTAAAAGTCTTTGAAGTGAAATAATGAATGCAAACAACGCTTGGTCTTTTGTTAAACAGGACTAAAACAACTACTAGTCAGGTTTTCCTTTCCGTTTTATTTTTTATTTTTTTTTTTTTTGTTTTAACATTATTTGTTTGAAGTGCGTTTTAAAGACAAGGCCAAAGGCAAAGGTAAAGGCAAAAGACTCTACTAAAAGTAAAATGGTCTTAAAATCAAATAAAACATGAACAACAAATACTTCTCCAGCAACCTTTGTGTAACGTTTGTGCAGGATGTTGTATAAAACACAAAAACAAACAAAAACAAAAACAACCAAAAAATGAGGTCGTAACGGAAGTGACTTCAACTTCATCATATTCATTCACACAGAGCGACAAACAAAGACTCACACACAAACATTCGTTTACATGCAATGGCGCGCTTGTTTTGAAAAATAAAACCGAAACTTTTTCTTACGTGCAAATTATATGACTGACACTGTAAAAAAGTTTGAGTTACTAATTTTGCATACATTGAGTTGTTTGTTTCAAGAACTTTTTCGACAGCAACAAAAAATATTTAATTACAAGGATTACTTTAAATACTGCCGCACACTCACATTTACACCACACACCACACCACTGGCACTGTTTTACAAATGGCTACAAAAGCGGCAATAACAACAATTAACAAAAACATTTCCGGTTGGCTTACGAATGCAGTTGGTTGTACTAAAGGGAAGGTATCCTGGGCAAAAATGATTTCAAACTGATCGCTCCGAATAATGTAGAGAAAGTGTTTATATCAGAAGCAATATTTTTCTAAAAAAGTCCTCACAATCAATAATTTTTTAAAATCAAGTAGAAAGGTTGTTTGTTTAACGAGCAACTCTTTTCTCTTTTCTTGAGAAAAGTTATTTGTCTATTTCATAACCAAAACGTTTTCGTACATACTAGGCGTTTGTTTCACAGAAGAGTTGCTTTTCCATTAGAAGCACTTTTCCAGCAGTCCTCTTAAGGTATAAATTTCGTAGTATTGAACATTCAATGTGGTTTTAACCTCCGTAGAGCCGTTGCTTTTGATATAAGAACTAACAAGATATCCTGACCCCAACATTAATGTTGAATGTTGGCACACTAGCAAGCCATTAAATACCGGTCATCGTTTCGGTACCACTTACGATTTTGATTTTTCAGCACTTGATAACTTAACCATTTATTTTGAAGATAAAAGAGAATGCACCGTATACGATGCATACGTATTGAGTACTTTCCCGCATAGTGCAATGTAGATTTGAAAACAATGATTTCTAAGCCAGAAATACTTTACACAAAAGTAGAATCAAATAGACCCATAAGCCTATTATTAAATATATCAAAATTAATAGAGAAGCTCTTATTATTATTACTAGCCATCCCCGGTGCGCTTCGCTACACCTGTCCAAAAAAACAATAAACACTTGAACGAAAAGTATGGCCAACCTTGAAAACGCACGCTATTCTCATGACAAAACTGTTTCAGTTTATATGCAAGGTACGTCGCCCACTGATTCCACCCATATGTGCCATAATAATATTTTACTTTGTATGGGAGGCATTAGTATGAGGGTTACATGTGCAAATTTTTAAGACTTTACATGTTGTAGTTCTTTAGGTACACAATAATACTTTTTCACTTTGTATGGGAGCTACCACACCCACTGTCCCAATCCAGTCTGTAAATTGTTAAACTATGCACATTAGTATGAGGGTTACTTGTGCAAAGTTTCAAAGATCTACCTATTGTAGTTTCCTAAGTAGACGATAATAATTGTTCACTTTGTATGGGAGGTACCACGCCCACTATTTACATTCAGCGTATGTTTCGCGAAGCTATGTGTATTAAAAAGGGGGTTACCGGTGCAAAATTTTAAATATCTACCTATTATAGGGCGTGGTCAATTTTTCTTTCCGTAAAAACCTAAACTATGATGAAGATATACCAAAAAATAGCCAAATCTGTGCAGCCGTTCTTGTGATGCGATAACCACGAACGTTGTTTTTATTTATATAGATAGATAAAGTATGTAATAATCCCAAAGGATATTTTCTATAGTCTTTATAACTAAACTGAAGCCAATTCAAGCCAAAAAGAATGTATTTTAAATTATCAAATTGGATTAAGAGACCTATCGAACAAACACACAGATATGTAAATGTAGGCCAGTAAACAGGCTTTCGACATTTGTTAAAGATAAGGCATGAGGTCCAAAGACTTCCATAATAACAGATTATAGAAGATTTTTTATACTGAAATAAGGAGATATTTCAAGCTCACATTAGCCAACTAAAGGCTAACTTCGCGGATAAGATGATAACACTTCCCAATTAATATCGAACTTTCTTAGAGATCTACCTATAAGAATTGTTAAACGAGTTTAAGTATAATTTAGTGGGTACCACAAGGATCTATTCTTTCTCCTACACTATTTCTTATTATTTTTAATGATCTTCTTGGTCGTATTTTCAGCCCTGTCTTTTCCTTTGCAGATGGCAGCAGCATTTGTTATTCGTATTCATATAGAAAAAGGCCAAAAAGGGTAGTTAGAAATTAATGTCAGGAGGCAAAACATGATTGATCTCTAATTGGAACCAAGCAACTAGGATTGATATAACTGCTCGTTGGACTTAATATTGTATGCTGATGCACTGAGTTAAAGTTTAAAAGAAGCTTAGAAGTGCCTGAGTTTTTTGAAACGGTATAAAAGGTACATCACTTTATCTGAGCATCTTAATATTTATACTATCGGTATTCGTTCAAATATTGAATACAATTGCCATATAGGAGCCGGTGGTACAAAGTCAAAGAAGAGGCTGAAGCTCATAGGTGACAGTAGGGTATCCAACTCTCTTGACTCGCTTGAATATTGATGGAATGTTTGGTGTGTTTTGCTGTTTTATAATTACTTTAATGAAAAGTGCTATAATGAGATTAGGGAACTTGTTAGCGATATCCGTTGCTTACAAGAGCTCACCCTTTAGCATTCGATTGGCTAGGGAATCACATTATGCAGAAAATTTGTTTCTTCTTCGCAGATCAACTTGTGAAATCAATTTCTCGCACAGATCTTTAATGTCACTTTCAGTGTGGTCAAATTCAAGTCTAATTTCCAAAAAAAAAAAAACTCTTTCCTTTATCCTCCTTCCTATAAAAAAATTTCTAGTTCCGGAACAATGCATTAGGTTATCCCCTGATTAGTGGTAAAAGAAGAGAGGACATACTTCGATAATTCCAAATATCAACCAAATTATTCAAACTTTAATAAATGCTGGCGGCACAGTTTTTCTAAGCAATGATTAAAGTCCCCAAGTAGCATCACAATATGCAATATTTTATATTCAATTTAGAAAAAGGTCTAACGCAACAGATAGCGCTGTTTTAAAACAACGACAAAATATGAATTGAATAAAAAATATGATATTTTAAACACGGTTGCGCAACAGATAGCGCTGTTTTAAAATAATAACAAAATGTAAATAATTTACTGTCAAATAGCCAACTGCATAATTTGTATTTTGAATTTGTGGAATTACATTGTTATTAAATTATTCTAAACACCATTTACAGAGCTTTACAATAGTTTTTAGAATTTTATATAAATTTCAGAATTTTTTCCAGGAACGGTTATCTTTATATAAAGTAAATACGTAAGAGTCTTAAAATTTGGTGTTGATTTCTTTCAAAGCAAAATTCAACAAAATATTTTCAGGACCCACACAACGTGTATGGGCACAACTAGTTTTGAAAAAAAGCACCGCATGAGCAGCAAAAACGAAGATCATAATATTTCATTTAATTCATGTCTGTTCATTGCATACGAGTAACGATGAGTGGACAATAATAAACACCGAAGACCAACGAGCCAAATGCGATGAGCTTGCAGGGTTTCCATAAGCAAGAATGAATAAGTATGAGTAAATGTTTAACATAATAACAATAAACTTGGGCGAGTTCATGCAGTTTTATGTTTTAAATAAAATACGAGCAAAAAAAAATTTCTGTGGTTTTGTTTTTACACTCGAATAAAAATAAAACCGCAGAAATTTTTTTACAATATTACTCACCTTCGTATTAAGGTCTTCATATCTTAAAAAAAAACCTACTAGGGCAAGCAAAACGCACTAAGCCTTATCCCAAAGTATTACCCAACTGTTAAACAAAACACTCTGCGTATTTCGAACATGAGATGAGTAGCACGGCGCTCACTAGTATAGAAAGTTCGTCTTACTCGATCGGTCTGTCATTCATTTATGAAACAGAGGATTGTTCACTAATAGTGTGGTATGAGTGTTCAGTAAGCTAGTTTGTGTTCGCGTACGACCAATTGCTCATGAGCTTATGAGCACGCCCATTAGATGTGCTTGCTTATGCAACTATTTAATTTGAAAGCGGTAAGGATCAGCTCTCTTGTGTGGTTGAAAAATGTTAATTAGTGTATCTGTTTAAATAAACATAAACAAAAGTAGTTCAGAGCGTGTTTTAACGTGTCTTATTTTGTAACAACATATATATTTACCTTGGAAACGAAAAAGTTGCTAACAGAAGAAAGATGGCGTAGAAAAGTTGCAAGCTTAAGGCATGTTCAATGGATCAATCCAATATCAATGCCCTCAGTTCCATTCAGTAGTAACAGGCAATATTGGCCTTTTATAATTTTTATTTAATAAGAAATATGCAATTAAAAAATGAACGATAATGCACTTATTTCAGGTAGTTTTTCACAATTCTTTCCCAAATTTTCTTTATTCTTTTTTGGTAAACTTTTCATCTTTGTATTCATTTGGCGATTTTCATTTTGCATTTGAAGACTTTTTCATATAAATTAGATAATCTTTTCTATAAGCAACATATTATTATTATTAGTTTTCATCTTCTTAAATTTCTGGTTGTGTCATATTGCAAGTAACTGTGCTGTGTTGAGTGTGTGTGTATGCATTAAAAAAAATTAAAGGATTTCCGTTGTACATATGGTTAGACTAACGTTCCTTCTCACTTCGCTTTCATGTCTAATGACTTTACTCTATTGCAAAACTCTTCCGGTTTAAGTTGTTGGTTTTTTGTTTTTGCATAATTACTCCTAGACTTCAAGGGGAATAGTATTTAGACAAACTTCAATGACAAATAAAATTATTTTTTTTTTTCTTTTATATGAGAACAACAACGAAAACTTTTTGCTTTTTTTTATTTAAATATTTACGTTTAGAGAGAAAATTAAGAAAAAAAAATATATTAAAAAAAAGTCCCAAAACTGAAATCAATTAAAAGTATTTTTGTATTCGAAACTTGTTTAACAAAAATAAGTAAATTTTATGCAAAAGTTCTGTAATCAGCTAAAAGTTCTGTAATCAGCTTAGAGACTTTAATCACTATTTTATTAATGGGCAACTATGAGGATGTGTATCATATTTCCAGCACCGTAATTGATTTAAAGCTTTAAGGACTGTAACTGGCTTAAAGCCTGCTGCAAAGTTTTGTCCTTTTTTTAAAACTTTTGTTTTGTTTCCATTATTTATATTTTTTTTTTTTTTTGTGAAAGTTTATAGGGCTTTTTACTACTAAGGAAAAGTATTTATTAGAAATTGGTGTATTTAGTTCAAAGTTCAAATTCAATTGTTTAGTTGAAAAACTTTACTTCGCTTTTAAATTTTGTTTAACCATTTGAATAAACAAGAAGCAAAGTTGCCAAGGTCTTTTAAGGGCGATAGCTATTATTGTTGATTTTTATTACAAAAAATTGTGGTTGATTGCGAATTCTAAGCAAATATGTTAAAGGCTTTTAAAAATTTTAGTATCTCTTTTTCTTTGGATTGGAGAATACCTACAGTAGACTTGGGGTAGAAAGAACCCAAGATTTAGAGGAGACAGCAAAAGTTTCCTCTTCCTTCGATCTGAAAAGTGCTGTGTAACGGAAACTTTGTAAGATGTCGCTTGTTTTTTTATACTTTTTATTGTTGACATAACTTTGCTTAAATATCATGTGTCCAACTATAATAATTTAAAATAACGTTATAGCATATATTTGCATATTTGCATATATCAAATAATATCACCTGTGATGACACCCTATAATTTCTAATTTTATTTAATTAATTTGTTATAGCGGTTAAAGCAGTAAACATACTGTGCGAATTCAGGGTGTCTCTATAATAGCTTGTAAAATAAGGTAATATACGCCACATTAGGTCACTTAAAGGGACACTCTTTAACTTTTAATTTTTATACTTCTCTTTATTGTGGACTCATCAATGATACTTTGTGTACATTCCAAGTGTCTGTGTTGATGGTTCAAAAGATACTTTGTGGAAAATTACATTATTGAAATTTCAAATGTTCAAATGATAAGGTCATATAGAAAAAATATCATTAACTATAGGGACTCCTCATTATTTTCCAATTTTATATTTGTTGCTTTAGCGAACATAGTAACATACATTCTGTATATTCAAATGTCTATCCATAACGATTCAAGAGATAAAGCTATTTACGGCAAATTACGTCAGATATAAGGAAACCTTTTATTTTTGCTGACACAGTAATAAAAAGTGACGGTTCCAAAGATAGGGCCATATAGCATAAATAATATCACCTATTGGAACACCCTTTAATGTAAAATTTTTAATTAAACACTTATTATAAAAGACTTATCCATACAGATTCTTTGTAAACTTCAACGGTCTGTCTATAACGGTTCAAAAGTTTGGCCATATGCATCAATTTACATCAACTATTGATACACCCTTTAATTTATAATTTGCAATATTTATACATGTTACTATACTGGACATAGTAGTGGAGATTTTATCTCATTTCCAAGTGTTTATCTATAACGGTTTAAAAGATAGGGCCAGATAGGTCAAATTATATCAATTATGGGGACACTTTATGGTTCAAAAGTTTTGCCATATACATCAAATAACATCAACTATTGGGACACCTTTTAATTTCTAATTATAAATATTTGTACTTGTTATTATAGCGGACATTCTGTCCAACTGTTTCAAGTGTCTGTCTACCATGGTTCAAAAGATAGGGCCATATAGTTCAATTGACGTCACCTATGGGAATACCCTTTAATTTTGAAGTTTATTTTTTTATTACCTTCTGTTATTGGCAGCTATAGTGATACACAGTTTTTTTAAATTTTAAAATGGTGCCCTTTACATGTAAAAAACATGTATGTTGTGTGGTGAAACCCTTTATTTTTTGAAATTTTCAAAATCGGTTTAGAAATGGCTGAGTTCTGCGCGCACAAACATAAAAAAGCAACATTCAGACGAGTTGATAACCTCCTTCTTTTTTTAAAGTCGCACAGAGGAATATTTGGACTGAAAAGCTGAACAAAATTATTAAACGTGTTTTTTGAATTAAAAGATTTAGTTTTTTGATAGTTTTAGGTGTAGTATGATATGAAAAGTCTAGTGGCAGATTTTGAAAAAATTACACTGCGCAACAAAAGTACACTGCGCAACAAAAAAATTTGTCTCTACCCTAGAAATAAAAGTATGTGGACTATATGGATTTTGATACCCTTAATTCAAATCTGTTTTGCGTTTTTCTCTAGTATGTACAGATTTTCTTTTAAAGGCGTGGCATAACATCAAGATAAGGAAAAAAATTAAAAGGTCATAAAAAAAAACCGACACATACGAACGCCAAACCCTTTGAGGGTTTTACTATACTGACCTAGTACCATCACCCTGACTTGGAATTTCTCACCCCCAGATTGGCTGTTGTACTGTGTTATTATCCTCATTAGCTGCATCATCGGTGTCAGGAAGAAGAAGTGTGATGGTTTCTGATGAAAAAGCTTTTTATTAATCCGTTCTCTTTGCGTACTGCAGCTTATAAAAGGGTCACTGCTCAGAAATAACCTATTCAAGACATCTCGATTTGTATCGCTTCTGCTGAATTTCTACTACCGCCATGAATAAGATTCTTGTGCATCGTAGGACTCATGGGGTGCCAGTTGTAAAGTTGCACATATATTTCGGCAGTTTTATGTGCATATTCCTCAAATTTCTCAATATTAATTCGGTGTCCGCTAGTTATTGCTTCCAATATTATTTTCAGGCGGTTGATTAATTCTTCATTTATTCCAGTCATTTTCGATGCAGTTGCTGGGTCCGAAAAAATCTTCTTGATGTGTTTCCATCATTAGTGCTACCGTATCCTGGTTTTGGAACATCTACAAGTATTCCTATCTCGTCTTTATGACGATATAAATGTATAAGAAAAAGTGCCCGATGAGCAAAAATAGAACAAATGTGAAAATTTTAAAAAATCGTCAAAAATAAATTTTGTTTCCAAATTTTATTGTGGTAACAAACATAATTCGTAGACATGCTAACCTCACTTTTAAAAATCTCTTCTTTTCCGTTTTTTGAAAAAAAAAAGTTAATAATTTGTTTTTTTTAGCTTTTGAACGAATTGTTTCAATATGAATATTCAACATATTTAAAATTTTTTTTTTTCTTTTTTAAATAACTTTTGATCAAACCTTTCAGCGAAAAAAATAATCTTTGTTAAACCTTGATTCGTTTAGCCAAAAAGAAAATATAATATAAACATCCAGAAACCGAAAAAAAAACATTTAAATGTCATATAATTTTCTTCACTTTCCTGACTTTAGCAGGGTCTCAGAGGTACAAATCGCAACTAAAAGTCTTCAAAATTTACAATATAATGTCGAGCTGCGTACTTAGTTCTTTAGTTTTCTTAAAATTCTGTTTTGCTTTTTTGGCCAGCTTTTTGGGTGAAATACTCCTCTGTGAGTCGGTTAAAAATGATTGAATTTCTAATAAATTAAAGAACAAATAAGAACAGTTTCTTGTTTTGGCAGTTACGTAGATCAACAAATTTTGTCTTTAACTCCTGATGTATGTGCTCTACTGAAGTTGTGCCAATAATGAGTCTAGACATTTAAAAAATATTATTTGAAGACTTAAAGACTTAAAGATAGTGAAAAATGTTATTGGAAAGGTGTCAAAAGGAGCGTTAAGAGCTATCTTATAAATACTATAACGAAAAAAATTTCCTGTAACGTTGATCGGGGTGTTGCAGTAACCGGTGGAGTGTAGAATTAAGGAAAAGTAAGTTATTATTAGTGTTTGGGATTTCCCGAAAAAAAAACAGTTCCTAAAGACATTAATTTCATTTACTAAAAAACTATGTAAATATTGATAGTCTTGCAATAAATTTTTTGAGTTATTTCTATATAAATTATGTAGACGATTTGTTCAATTGGGTTACATAATAGGCACATTAATCTGGGATGTGTGCTAGTAGTAGTAGGGTGGAATTTCATAGCTGAATTCATGTATTTGACCATTAGATTATAAACATGTGGACTGGATGCAACATCACTTTGTGTTCGCTAGATGAAGTCGTTTTTCTTCAAATCAATATTAAATCTAACTAAAAGACCTGAATATAATTTGTTGGTAAACGTTGAGGTAAAGCTTCCAAAGTAATCAATGTGAATGAGACTACATCCTTAAAAATTGTAGTGATGACCTTGTTGGCCTACAGACCCAAGATAGCCTTCTTTAATTTCAATTTAAGTTTATCCGAAAAATTACATTGCTTTGTTTTTTCTTCGATCTCTGGTTATTATTTTAAATAATTTCTTTATTGTCGAACATCAGAGCGATTAAATCTCTTAACGATTGTCTAAAAATTCATACATATAAGAAAAATTCACTGTTTGGTGTGCTTTAGGGGCCGAAGGAACCATTGGTCCATATATGGTCAGAACGTTAAAGTCAATGGTCAGCGGTATTACATGTGTAAGAAATGTTTATGTCACAACGCAATACAATTAATCAATTTACTGAGAGAAATATTTTGCGAACGAAAAATTTCAATATATTTATCTTTTAATTGTCCATTTCGTTCATGTGATTTAACGCCCCTATAATTATTTTTTCTGGGAATATGTAAAGTCTGAGGTATGTATATGCGGATAAACCAGAATCGATCGAGCATTTGGAAGCGAATATTCGAAGCGTTATTGCCGCAGTGCAGCCTGATTTATTGTCATGTACGTGCTAGCTGCGGCGCCCATAGGGCCGAAATTAAATTTAACCATTAATATAACTCCGTCTATATAAAAACACCATTTATAAGTAATTTATTTAACACTATAAAGACGGACTGGGTGAGCCCAGTCCATTTGCAAATCTAACTCCTAATATTTCTCTCATCAATTATGTCACAGATTTTTTACTGCGTGACTTTTAACAAAACTCCATTAAATTTTATTTAAAAGTAATAAATTTTTATTTAGGTATTCCAAATTCAACAACTATCTATAAAGACGGATAGGGGTCATCTGACCATTTGCATATCTGACTGGTTCTAATAATTTTATCAATTAATTTTCTCACTTTTTATTTTATAAAATAATTGCAAAAAAAACAAAGACGCAAAATGCTGTTGTTTTTTTTTTTTTGTTAGTATGATAATTTCAATGTACTGTCAGCCAATACCCCATTCGCAGCTTTTTTATTTTTATTAGTTTGTAAGTTCCAGATCCCTCTGTGACAATGACGATGAAAGCGAAAATTAATTACTAGTAAAAGTAGAAGATAGTGATAGTTACGTTCCAGAAATAAGTTCTAATAATAATTCGATCGATGATACACCATTGCTTTTCTTATTTACGTAAAAGAAATGTGCCATTAAAATCACTTTTCAAATTCCATCAATAGTAGAAAATAAGCACGACATGCGGTCTGCAGGTGGAATCCTTGGAAGAATTTTTCTTAAAACCGCTTCACACCAGAACGTTTTGCTGCTCATAACGTTTTGGTTGAACATCCTAAACCTAGCCTGTACGTAACAGTCCTTTTCATTATGTCACAGACCAGGTGAAAACATCGCTATAGACGAACAATTTTTTCCTACAAAAGCAAGATGCAAATTTACACAATACATGACGATGACGAATAAAACTGACAAATTTGGTAGAAAGTGTTGGCTTTAAAATCGAAATATCTCCTCAACGGTTTCCCATTTGGAACTTTACATAAATAAAGGAAGAAATGTGACTACCGACAATTTTTTTATCTCAGTATCGTTGGCAGAGAATTTGTTCTCCAAACGAATAACTGTAGTTAAGACACTCCACAAAAGGATGTTTCACCAAATGTGAAAAATTTAGAGTTAAATTTGTATAAATAAACAATTTTTAAAAACAAATTTTTAAATTCAAATGTAAAATGTTGCACCTAAAAGTTAAAGGTTTCAAATGACCCTTACCCGTCTTTTAAGGTATGTCAATTCTCCCGTCTTTCAAGTGTTAAAGACTTGCCAAAATCACTAAAATATGTTGTTCAAATAGCTGAAGTTAAAATCCTTCAACATTATTATGTTAAATCGGAACAAAGCTTTTCTTAAGTTAAATATTTCATTTTTTGTAATTTACGTCCATCTTAATAAATTTTTGTTAACAAAAATGCCACCACTCATGTGACATTGTTTAGTAACTTGAAAAGAAAACAAAGAGAAAATCATACAAATCCTGCTATTCATTATATTGTAGTTGTATAAAGGGTTTGCCCAAAAGTGTAAAAGCTCATAAATACAATAAATTATTCCAGTTTATTAAACGTTGTCATTGCGACAAGAGGCAATGTTTATATAGAAAGCTTGTCTTGTCTTATAAAAATGCATTTTTTAAACAAAATTATCATGCGAAAAAACTTTTCCAAAGAATTGTAATATTTCTCAGAAGCAAGGTTATCAGTTTCACAAGAAACTTTTCTATAAAAAAAAATATCTTCTTTCATTTCGATGTTTAATCATTTAACAAAACTAAAAAGTCACCCTTTTTCTTATATTTTTTCTTTTACTTAATTATTTGTTCTCCTTTTTTTTTCTTAAATCATCATCATACATCACTGTCAAAGGAAAACTCTAGTGACATAAAAATAAAATTATGGAACTGAATGTGTGTTTGAGTTGCTATTGTTGTCATAGTTGCATTGTAATGCACTTAAGTAACAATATGATTAAAAATGAAGATGTCGTCTGTAGAAAGTTTTACGACAAAACTCTACTAGTGCAACTACAATTTAACTGTCCTTAAGTTTCTTTTACTAATACAATTTCAATTTTTTTACTCCTTTTCTAATGCTACGTTGTAGTCACACTCACAGTCATATATACAGACACATACTATAGAAATGTACAAATGTGTCTGTAACAATTGTTAAACAATCAATAAAGAATACATTTCTTGAGAAATAAACTCCGTCATAGTTATTGTTTGTAGAGTTTTATGTTTGTAGAGTTTTATTTTTGTTGTTGTGCAAAATATTCTGTTGTAGGTGATAAAGGGTGACACGAGGATAAAATGGGAATTATTCTATTAAATAAAAAGTTTATCTTCTAAAAATAGTATTTTCTTTTATAAAGAAAATTCAAGTTCCTTAAAACAGTTTCAAGCAGATAATTCACTTTCCCTTATATTGGAATTTAAAATTAAAAATAATTTAAGAATCGTGAACTGGTAAATAGGGAGCGAGAGAAAGCAGTACTAACTTTTAATCACTGACTCAAATTATTTATTTATTTTTAATTTATTAAAAGTTGCAATACAATTACAAATTATATTATAACTTTATTTACCGAGCATAGTAACGAAAACCTTCACTCATTATAGTAAAACACCCAGAGTCTTTAGTGGGAATCGAACCCACAACCCCCAGACTGATAGACTAGCACACTACCTAATGGCCTACCGGGGCACCCGACTCAAATTAAAAAATAGCTCATCTAAAATTTGGATTAAGTTTTCCTGATGATGCTAAATTGAGCTCTTAGCGAAATGACCATCTTAGAAATCAATTTCAATGAATTTATAATTTGGGTTAATAGCTCGCTAATAATGAAAAATTGAAATATTTTAAATTATAATTTTTAATTTGATTTTCAATACAACGCATGAAAAGTTCTACTTAAACACATAGACTACTACACGCTACCGACTACCACCTGTCAAAATTAAAATACACACATTTGTATGAAAACGAATATTTTAACGCCGTCATAGCTACATGGCTACACGACCACCGTTGTGGCTGTAGTCAACTTATGCTTTAAACAAATACACAACAGTGGCTACACAGCTACATGACTGCAAGTGACTATGACTACAATCTTCGTCGTGTACTCATCTACTGAATTATATTGAAGACGACAGCTACATACATCAAAACTATTAAAATGTTATAGAAATACTCGTATATCTTTTTCTTAAAAAAAAATACTTTTTCAAAAAATACTTTTATCATATCAAAACAAAGAAATATATTTGCTTGATTGTACAATAAATAAATTTGTATTTTTAATTCTGTTGTAGCTATGATGGAGTCAAAACAATTGTATTCCTATAAGCGTTTGTATTTTAATTTTGTAGCCGGTAGCCTGGTGTTATCCTAATGCATTAGGCTAATTTCTATTTTCTATGCAACAATTTTATTTTATTCGACAAAAAATAAAATATAACAAAATTGCACTTCGTGATTTTTTCGGTCAATTTAATCGTCCAAATATGCGTAAAATCGGAAAAAGCGTGAAAAATTTGAGCAAACGGGGTCTGTAGGAGATGTGAAAACACCAGTGCATGGTCGTACACCTCGTACTGCAGAAAATAGTGCTAATCTCACGCTCGTCGTTGATGAACATTATGCATAGAGACTTGCATTTATACGCTTACAAGGTGCAAGGGACTCAAGAACTAAAGCCTCTTCATTATTCCTAACGTCGTCAATGGTCAGAATGGTAGCAAGAAATGGCAACAGTGATCAATTTTCGAAGAAAATCATCTTCAGTGATGAGGCACATTTTCACCTCAGTTGATTCATCAATAAACAGAATTACCGCATTTGGGCAAATGATAATCCAAGAGTGATTGTCGAAAAAACAATGCACCCACAAAGAGTGACTGTTTGATGCGGTTTATGGGCTGGCGGCATCATCAGGCTGTATTTTTTTCAAAATGAGGCCGGTCATGCAGTTATTGTGAATGGTGTTCGCTATCGTGACATGATAACGAACTTTCTATGGTCCGAAGATATGGATGTGGACGATATGTGTTTTCAACAGAACGGTACCACTTGCCACACAGCTAACGAAATAATGGCTCTTTTGCGCGACAAATTCAGTGGCCTTGTTGTCTCACGTAGGAGCGATGTCAATTGCCCGCCAAGATCATGTGATTTGACACCGTTGAATTTCTTTCTTTGCGGTTATTTGAAAGTAAGTCGATAAGCCAGCAACAATTCAAAAGCTAAAGGATTTGTGGAACAAGATTAACGTGAGTACCTGCCTACTCGGCCTAACCTCACGGTAGTCTTACCACCGAGTGAAACTTAGGCGTAGACTAGCACCCCCATTGTGTAGTATAACAGCACTTTACAATTGCCACCAATCGCTTTTTGTGTGTGATACAGTCACAATGAGTAGCAATTTATATAATATTTCAGGCCTTATCCACGGCAGGCCTAGATCCATATTATAGCCTCTTGCTTAGGGGTTTGGAGACTATCCAAACTCCGTCTGTTGAGAGTGCAACAGCACACTTGACACATCGGCCCTTAAATTTTAAGCACCCTTTATTAGAGGTTACGAAGTAGCTGTCGTCTTGAATACAATTAAGTATGCCAACAGCATTTGTAGTCGTATAGCGGTGTAGCCTCTGTCATCTATGGGTGAGAGAAAATTATTTCATTGAACAGAAGAGAGTATGACAAAATTAAAAAAAATATATATTAAAAATCAAGAGTTTTTGTAAAAAATACATTTATAGATCAATAGATGTGAAAAAGGTATTTTTTGAAGAAAATATTTTATTTCTACAAAAGACAATTTTGTCTTTCTACAATAATATCAGTGTTAACGATGTAGCTGTCGACTACAATATAATTAAATAGCTGGCTAGACTGCGACGACTGTATCCAATTGCGTTTGTAGTAGTGTAGCCGCTGTTGTCTATGTGTTTAACGCATGCAATTTTTTTATACATTTATACATACGTCAGTCACAGGTTGCGGAAACCTCAAGTATTCTTTGGCCAAGTTAAAAATCGAGTTAGAGCGATTTTTGCAGACTGTGCGTGGGAAGCAGCTAAAACGGTAGGGCACATTTTGTGCCACGGGCAGACACATTTTAAATGTAGATACTGTGGAGAGCTTAAGCAAATGTTAACAATTACCATAAATTCTGTCACGAGGAAGAATGTTGACATGTATCATTCGCCAGTATGAAATCACTATAGTCGAGAGTAAATGACTAGTGACAGCACGAAACGTAATAAAAGTAAGTTATTCGTAAATTACCCTTCGGATAGCAGAAATCATTGTCGAAAAGGAACCCATAAAGTTAGAAGTCTGTTTCAGTATTCCCCACACAAAATAAATGAAAAATAAACATATTTTCTCATATTTGTACTGACTCACTGGTTGATCAATATTATAGATCACTTTCCACTACAGGTAAAGAGCTGGATTTTAGTATACAAATAGGTCTCAGTGAGTAAGTAACCAAAAAAATCTGAGGACAGGATATTTTTATTGAGCGTAACGCACCATGCCATAGTTTTATCGCTGGATCTCTAGACCATAAACTTTAACTTAAAAGTTGTGGGAAAAAAGTGCCTAAAAGGACTTAGATTCGTATAAAAACATAAATATCAAAACAAGCCCAAGTTTCTGTCCAAATATTATGTCCTTTAAATATACTAATATCATAATGAGCGGCAAGATTTTGCTTAGACAAATAGCAATCGCTTTTACCAGTCGCAATTTGTGGATAGGAAATTGGACTTTTCACATTTTCGTTTTTGTGGGAATTTGTTCACAACTAGTATTTCTTAAAAAATGCTATAATTAAAAATTTAGATCGAATAATTTTAAAATCACCCTCGTAAATGGAGTAGTGTTAAAAGGTTTAGCGTCAAAAAAAATATATATTCTTACTTAACAAAATATATACATGGCGGGTGCAAAATCAAACAATCTGTTGAAAAATGAGCTTACAAAAGACGACCAACATTTTATGTTAGTGCGTGAGAGTAATTTATAACAAACATATTTTATATGATTTAAAATTATTTTTTTTTTTTATTTTTTAGAGTTCTTTCTATTTTCTCCAAGTATAAAAAATATGTTTTCACAAAGTAGGTTATTAATTTTAAAGAAAAATTGGAAAAATGTTATTTACAAGAGCGAAGCTTTAGCTGGTGGTACCCTTACACAGAAAAAAATATTTTCACCAATTAGAGGTTTTAAATAGTTTCGGATAAGACTCTAGTTAAACTTTTAATTTATTTAATTATAATATTATTTTAATCTTCCTTAATTAATTACATAAGTGCTGCAATTAAAAAATTAATCAAATTTATATCTGAATCTAATTAAAACCTTTAATTGGCCCAACAATTTTTTCGGTACAGTTCTCACTTACTGACAATACATGATTGAATACAATTTTCTCGTATACAATTATATCTAAGTTTGGTTGGTTTAACAAATGATGTTTAAAACTAAACACTACACAAAGTATATAGATGCGAAGAATGTGGAAGAAGGATGTAGCGATCGATAGATTAAATTATGTTAGTATTAGGTAAGCAAAATACAAAGAAGAAAAGTATGCCTAACCTTTAACTAGAAATCGCATGCTATTCTCACGACAAAACTGTTTCAGTTTATATACGACGCCCACTGTTCCCACCCAATCTGTTTTTTGCTAGACTATGCGTAATAATACGATAATAATATTTTATTTTTCATGGGAGGTACCACTTCCACTATCCTAATCCAGTCTGTATTTTTTACTTATACCAAATTTCAAGACTGTACCTAAGATTATGCACATTAGCCTGAGGGTTACTTATACAAAGTTTTAAGACTGTAACTATTCGAAGTTCTCTAGGTACACGATAATATTTTTTTTACTTTGTATGGGAAATATCACGTCCACCATCGTAATCCAGTCTGTGTTTGGTTAGACTATGCAAGACTCAACCTGTCATAGTTCTCTAGGTACACAGTAATAACTTGTCACTTTGTATGGGAGGTACCATGCCCACTATTCCAACCCAGCCTGTGTTTCGCTGAACTATGTATATTAATAAGGGGGTTACTGGTGGAAATTTTTAAAGATCTACCTATTAAACTTATCTGGTTACTTAAAAAGTGGGCGTAAAAGTAGGCGTGGTCACTTTTTATTTTCATAAAAACCTAAGTTGGATTATAATGAAGATTTAAAAAAATTGGTCAAATAGGTGCAGCCTTTCTAAAGTGATGCGATTACGAACAAACGACATCTGATTTTATTTATATAGATAAGAAGATAGATTTGATCGAAAGTTCAGCTGATAATTTAAAGTAGCAATCCGACCATAAATAAGTCCATCACGTGAAAAATACAACGTTAAGTCGCCGAAATATTTCTACAAATATTTTTCTAAATAAATTTTCTCCCAAACAAAATCAGAATAGACTCTCTCCGTGTGGAGGTGCCATTTCATGGGCAGAACCCTTCTAAATCTTCTTCTAAATTAAAAAAAAAAAATAACGCAGTCATGTAAGTCTGTCGGATTTTCCTTTGGAAAATTTTCCAAGATATCTTTAGTGGTTTATGAGCTATCGAATTATTTCCAAAATAAAAAGTTTATAGACAACTGTGCAATCCAGTGGCTACGTTCATAAGGCGTAACTTTTGAGCTCAACTATTGCGAAACTGTTGAGCTCAACAGTTACGTGTTAGAAACGGCTTGATTAATATACTGCAAGATAAAGCGCTGTCGAGTTGATAAAAAGATTTTATTAAGTAAAATGTGTGTTATATTTTATTTAAATGCATACCTTTAATGCTAATGTTGACAGTAGGGTACACTGCTAAATAGCATTACAGATTTTAAATTTAAGTTTGCTATTTCTCATGACCCAAATTATTGGAAAGGACTCACTATTCAAGGGAGTAAATTTATATTGAAAAAAAACTTAACATGGTTTAGGTGATTTACTCTCTTATGCTAAAAGCTTTAAGTTCCCCAAATTTAATTATCTGACATTCCGTAACTAATACATTTTTCTATACCTTTTGATCATATTATTTATTCCCTAAGTACAACAACGTTCGAAGCAAAAATGTCTAAAACAGAAATACGAGTTTTTATCTCGTTTTACATCTATGCAGCTAAAGAAAAGACGCGGTTAGAAAAATATATATTTGTATGTATGTAATGGGTGATTCAAGTAGAGATACTTTTTTCAATAGCCTTTTTTGAGTGTGAGTCGTGTTATGCTGTCATGTTATTTTTGTTTAGTATTGTTTGGTATTTTATAATGGAAAGATTTACGCCTGAACAACGTTTATAAATCGTTCAACTTTATTTCGAAAATTCACGTTCTGTAAGGAATGTATTTCATGCACTTCGCTCAACTTATGATCAACATAATAAGCCTACTGAGCGTACTATTCGTAACACCATCACCCATTTTGAGACCCAGCATTCATTATTGGATAATATTCAACCGAATAGACCACTTCCAGCACGCTGTGAAGAAAATAATGTACACGAATACCATGGAGAGTCGACTTGGCGCTGTTCGCACCAACTCGGACTGACGTATGGAACGACTTGGCGCAATTTACGTCGAGATCTTAAATTGAAAGCATACAAAATACAGCTTGTGCAACAACTGAAGCCGCTCGACCTTCCTAAGCGACATCGCTTCGCTCTATGGGCTTTTGAAAAGTTGTCGACGTTTTCGAGGAAAATTTTGTTTAGCGATGAGGCCCATTTCTGGCTCAATGGTTATGTAAACAAACAACATTTGGGACGAAGAGCAACCTGAAGAGATTCAAGAGCTGCCAATTAATAAAGAGAAAACAACGGTTTGGTGTGGTTTGTGGGCCGGTGGAATTATCGGTCCATATTTCTTTAAAATGGCGACCGTTAGCGTACCATGATAACCGACTATATGATGCCTGAAATTGAAGCTCGTAATCTTGGTGACATTTGGTTTCATCAAGACGGTGCCACTTCCCACACATCGCATCAATCTATGGATTTATTGAGAGAGCACATAATTTCACGTTTTGGGCCGGTCGATTGGCCACCAAGACCGTGTGATATCACAACGTTAGACTTTTTCCTGTGGAGATATGTAAAGTCTAAAGTTTATGCGGACAAACCCGCTTCGATTCAGGACTTGGTTGAAAACATCACGCGTGTCATTCGCCAGTTACCAGTCGAAATGCTCGAACGAGTCATCGAAAATTGGACTTAACGGATGGACCATCTGGGACGTAGCAATGGCCAACATTTGATAGACATAATCTTCAAAAAATAAATGCCACAGAATGTTTCTTCAACTGATAATAAACCTTCTCTATTAAATTTCAAAGTAGGGAACCTCGAAATGGATCACGCTTTATATATTTATACATAAAATGCATTAAGTCTGTTGTTAGATATTTTGTAAGTTAAACACAAAACTGTGAAGACAGTTAGTTGAACTAATATTAGATATAATGCAATTTATGAAGGAAGAAACAGACTCAAACATTTATAATTCATACTTTAAACAAGTTTAAGAACAAAGTTGATTTTATTTTTTGCAAGTAAATACTTTTCTTATAGATTTAAAGTGTTTTTTGTATTTTTATTTTTAGTTTAGTCGTAACAATGTCATTTTATTTCTTAAATAAAAACAAAAAAAAACAAAGGAAACTAAAGCGAAAGTTTCGCAAACCCAATACAATATGAATTTCGAAAGGATAATAAGGATACACTGGACCTGCTTAAGTTGTCATCATTGATATTTAATAGCGTTAAAAGGAATTTATGGCAAAAATAACTTTAAAACTGATGTTAGTGGAAAAATGTAATATTTAGAGTAAATTATATTTTCCTTAAAATGACTACAATAAACGAATACTTCAAAGTCTTATAAGAGAAGAAAAAGATAAAATTAAGAATTCATGGCTGTTGGTAATTACTTAAGTATGTGTACTTACTGAGAAAATACGATTATGCTAATGAAGCGTGTTCACTACTTAACACTCACCTGCAAAGAAAATAGAAATAAAGATGGGAAAACATTTATAATTAATGTTAATGTTAATTATATGTTAATGATACTTGTAAGTGATTCAACATAACACTATTACCTGCTACACTTAAAGAAAAACCAAAGTCGAGGTGACAACAATCGAAGAGCTACATATTATGATTAAATTATACGGTTAAAAATAACCAAAATTTGTGTAAGTAGATACATATTGTTATAACCAAAATATAATAAAAATTAATACATTATGATGAAATATAAACATTATATGATGAAATTTAATAAGTATATTATGATTAAAAATTGTGTACTGACTCATATGGGCCCTTTGGTTATAACATTCCTGATAGTAAAATCCACAATTATTTATAATTTAATTTAAATATTTCATTAATACATAAATATTCAAAAACTATAACTAGCTATCCACGGCGCGCTTCGCTACACGCATCCACAAGAAATACAATAAACACTTGATATAAAAGTATGACCAACCTCTAACTCGAAAACGCATGCTATTCTTACGACAAAACTGTTTCAGTTTATATGTAAGGTACGGGCGTATGTTCCCAATCAATCTGTTTTTTCTTTGGGGTACCACGCTGACTGTCCCAATTCGGCCTATGTTTTTCTAGATTATACGCATGGGTATAGGGGTTACTTGTACCCACTTTCAAGACCATACCTATTATAGTTCTCCATGTGCACGATAATAAGTGGGCACCACGCCCACTATTCCAATTTAGTCTGTCTTTAGCTTGACTATTAACGTTAATATGGGGGTTACTGGTGCTTAATTCCAAGGTGCTACCTATTATAGATCTCTAGATACAGGAAGGTACCACGCCCATTATTCCAATCCAGACTATCTTTCGCTAAAATATGTATGTTAATATAGAGGTTACTCGAAGGCGCTAGCTATTACTGTTACCAAGCAACACGATAATAATTATTTACTTTGTATGGGAGGTGCCACGCCCACGTCGAATATCAAGAAAATAAGTACCCTATTTTATATCCAATAACAAACTGTGGAAATTTCAGAAAGAATGGTTCACTAGTGTATGGAGCTATAGCTTTCAGACAAACAAACAAACACATTTTGTGCCTTATATATGTATATAGATTGCTTTTAGTTATATATTTGGTTACATACAAATAATTTTACCATATATTGTTTATTATTTATTATGGTTAAAAATAATATATTATTTTAATATATTATTTTTAAACAGGTATAAAACTTTGGTTGTGGTTTGAATTTTAGCAAATGTTGTATAGTTAAAACTAACCATGATGCACTTTTAAGACGTAGTAACCATTTTATGATAAAATTTTAAGCAAAACTTGTTTAGCATGACCACAAGAATGTTAAAAGCAATTTATTCATCGCAACTATATATTGTTACAGAGAACAAAATGTGGTTTTAGTGACCATACCACAATCATGGTTTTTCTCTGCGTTTAGATTGGTCTGTGCCGAATCTTATATACCCATTATAATAGAGGTATTGACCTTATCTGATACGTATCCAGTTTCACAATGGGAGTTTTGAAATTTTTACTCTAATGATTTTCAACTTCATTTGTCAAATAATAATATAAAAAAATAATCAATTTGATGTGTTTACCCTGGGTGCCTCAGTAGGCTAGTCTATCATTCCAGGGTTGTGGGTTCGATTCCCACCAAAGACTCGAGAATTTTTCACTACAAGTTGGCAGGAAGACCAAGAAGAAGCTTGGATATAATCTGGGACCCTACAAATGCTTAACTGCGTGAGTGCAGGTTACGGACTGTCAAGTATTATCTGGCCAAGTTAAAAATCTAGGTAAGACCATACTTGCAGATTGTGCCTGGAAATAGGTTGACATAAAAACTTCTTTTATTAAAAAGGCTTTGGACCACGGGCAGAGATGCTGTGGAGACCTTAGCCTTAAGCAAATATTAGCAATTGCCTCTGTGATGAGCAACAGTTAGCAATAGACCCTGTGATGAGGAAGAATGTCGACATGCATCAGTCACCAGTCTGAAGTCACTACAGTCGAGAGAGTAAAAGGCTAGAGACAGCGCGAGACTCAATAAAAATAAGGTATTCGTAAATTGCTATGCGGATACCAAAAATCATTGAGGAACAAATGCGGGTCGATAAGGTACCCTTGAAGTTAGTGATATGCTTATTTTTTGCAAATATTTGCAATTTTTGCAATTTTATCAGTGAAATTTTGGTAAAATGTGGTAAAATTTTGAATTTTAGTGATAGATACTTTTTTTACCATATCTCCTCCATTTGGGGATCGATTTTAATGTATTGCAATAACAAAATTCTCGAAACTAAACCTGACAGATTGGTATAAAAAGAATTTCTAAAAGTTATCTGGAGTCTTTAGAAAACACATTTCGACATAAACCTTTGCCAAGAATAGCATCTTTCAGTGAGCTTTTAATTATAGTTTTATTTTTTACATTTTCAGATTTTAATGAAATTGAAATGTTTTATTATATAAATATAAATATAATTTTTCAAATATCAAACTTTGGTTCCTTAGTGAAATCTTGAGTTTTTGAATATATGGCCTCGTTTATATTCATTTGTCCAATTAAAGGTATGGTGCAGATGAATAGTGAACTTTGTGCAGGTTTACTTTAATTCCTCTAGGTTTTTTTTTTTTCTTCCAAGCTGAATTGTTCGATGGCAACACAAAATTAGTTTTCCTTTTTTTAACAATAGCAAAAATTGTCTTGTGTAATCAATTTCGCAACTTAACACTTTTTAGCAACCTCGCGTTTCACTGTATAGTCTTTAAAATAAAAATAGAAACGTCAGTTGAAATAAAAAGTTTAAAATATCATTTTGTATAATTTGTCATTTTGCCCATAAAATACTAGAGGCTGAACCCTTAATATGTCAAAAAAGTGAGCATAAATGTCTTTATATGGTACGAAGTTCAACACACATGGCAAAGTAAACTTTTTTAGAAGATAAAACTCAACACTGCAATATATCTTTGGACACAATTAATTGACTAACCTAAACAAGGGCGTAAGGCCTTGTTTATGAGTGCAACGTTTTGTTTTAAACAGCAATGTTAACATATTTTGTTTAGTAAAATCTAATAAGTTAAGGCGCAAAAAAGAAATAAAATCTTGCACAAAAAAAAACAATAACATTTTGTTTGCACCTTCACTATATAACGCTATGTCTAAATTGAAATTTCCAATTGACAATTACGTTGACGCCGCTATTTAGGTTAGCTTCATACTTTTTGTATGTACATGAGATTATTTGACAGTTATTTTACGCCTTACGCTTTTGTTTAGGTTTAGCAGTAAGGTCAATTTATCTTACTAGGTAGTGGCATTTCTATAACAAATACATCAATATAAGAACAACATGGCATTTTGGTGTTGCTTTGTAGTTCGAAATGTCAAAAAACATAGAAGAAAATTCTCACTTCTGTAAGATAAATAAGTATATCTTGATTTAATGTGTGTTTTTTTTAATTTTTACACAAAAAAAAATTTCTTTTTGTTGACATTTATTAGGCGACATTCATTTCATTAAAATTTATAAAATACACTAGCCATCCCCGGTGCGCTTCGCTACACCCATCCAATAATAAATACAATAAACACTTGGAAGAAAAGTACGACCAACCTTTAACGTGAAAACGCACGCTATTCTCAAGTCAAAATTGTTCCCATCCAACATGTTTTTTGCTAGACTATACGTATTAACACGATAACAATTTTTTACTTTTAATAGGATGTGCCACTCCCAGTATTCTTTTCCAGTCTGTATTTTGCTAGACTATGCACATTAGTGCAAAGTTTCAAGACTATACCTAATGTAGTTCTCTAGGTATGCGATAATAATTTTTCACCTTGTATAGGAGCTATCACGCCCTCCATTCAAATTTAGTCTGGGTTTATCTACACAATGTATCTTAATATAAGGGTTACTGATGCAAAATTCTAAGGCGTTACCTATTGAGGTTCTCTAGATACAGGATAATAATTTTTTATTTCGTATTTATATCAGAGAGTCAATATATCGACTTTTACAAATCACTAGCTCCCTGTTTCATAGCATCAGGCGACTACAACGCTAAACATACGTTTTGGGGAACACGCCTAATAACTCCAAAAGGTCGTGTTTTGTTTGATACAATTTAAAAAATGCGTCTGAATGTGATATCAAGTGGACAACCCACCTATTGGCCTACTGATCGACAAAAAATACCTGATGTTATTGATTTTGGCGTGACTAAAGGTATTTCGAGAGAAATGATTAAGGTTGAAGCGTCACTCGAATTATCCTCAGATCATTCACCCACTATTGTCTATATATGGAATCAGCAATTTATCGTGTCGCCAACAACTTGCATAAGCATTAATTGGTTGAAATATAGAAAGTATCTCAGTACTCATTGTTCGGAAAACATACCGCTAAGAACACCAGAAGATGTGGACCAGAGTCTAATTTATTTTGATCAAAACCTTAAATCAGCTGCCCAACATGCGACAGAAACCAAACAACCAGCTAGATACAATCAAATTTATTTTGTAGATGTCGAGCGGCTCTTGGCTGAAAAAAGAAAAATTAGAAGAGAGTGACAAGCACACAGATCTTCTCAACTCAAATCTAGACTTAAAGATTGCACGAAACGGCTAAGACAGCTGCTAGAATCTCGAAGAGTAGCATCTCTGAAAAATTACTTGGAAGACCTCGACTCAACCGCACAATCAGATTATTCATTATGGCGTGCATGTAGGAACCTTAAAAGACCGGTCGTACGTAAGCCTCCCTTGCGAACTTCTTGTGGAGACTGGGCAAGGAATGATACCGAAAAAGGCAATTTGTTTGTTGGACATTTGAAGAAGGTTTTCACCCCAAATGTATGTACTGATATAGCTGAGTTGTCATCAGTAGAGACTAGTGCCGTAGTACCCCTAAGATTTGAATTTAGCGATATTGAAAGGGCAATAGCAGATTTAAACACAAAAAAAGCCCCTGGCGTTGATAAAACAAGTAACAAGATGTTAGTTGAGTTGCCCCGTATAGGTCGCAGAATTATTCTGTTTGTTTTTAATGCCATCTTACATCTTGAGTACTTTCCCAGAGAGTGGAACGTTTCTTTGATTACTATGATTCCTAAACCAGGAAAAGACCACACAAAAGTAGAATCATACAGACCTATAAGCCTTTTATCAAACGTGTCAAAGTTATTTGAGAGAATATTAATAACTAAGCTGAATCCAATTCTTAGCGCGAAAGGATGCATTCCGAACCATCAATTCGGCTTCAGAAAACAACATAGTACGATCCAACAAACACACAGATTAGTAAATGTAATTAAAACGACCTTTAAAAAAAAATACTGTTCTGCGCTCTTTATCGACGTTTCTCAAGCATTCGATAAGATTTGGCACGAAGGCCTAATATTTAAGCTAAAGCTGAACTTGCCCGAAAACTTGTATAAGCTCTTAAAAGATTATTTAACGAATCGCAAGTTTTTACTAAAACAAGGTGACTTTTTAAGCTCGCCACAGCTCATTGAAGCCGGAGTTCCCCAAGGTAGTATTTTGGGACCAATTTTATATTTACTGTACACATCAGATATGCCAATTAGCACCCTAGTCCACACATCAACTTTTGCAGATGACACAGCTTTTTTAAGTATTCATGAAAGTGCCCAACAAGCATCACAACTTTTACAAGACCACATACTCAATTTGGAAAAATGGCTAGAAAAATGGAGAATAAAAGTGAATGAACAAAAATGTACACACATAACTTTCACACTGCGCAGGGACTCATGCCCTCCTATTCGCATAAATAACCAAATGATACCACAGCTTTCAGACGTTAAATACCTAAGTATACATCTTGACCGTCGCCTTACTTGGAAAAGCTACATTGACTTCAAGTTAACACAAATGAAACTAAAAGCAGTATAACTAAATTGGCTTATTGGCAGAAACTCCACCCTGAGCTTAGATTGTAAACTTCTACTGTACAAGTCGATCCTCAAACCAATTTGATGTTATGGGATTCAGTTATGGGGCACTGCCTCAGCTAGCAATGTAGAAACAATTCAAAGGCGCCAAAATAAGATTTTACGTATTATTACATCTGCTCCCTAGTATATAAAAAATTCGAACATCCACAAAGACCTAAACATGCCATCAGTTAAAGCAGAAATAGCGAAACATGCATGCAGATAAAAGGGGCTTGAATCTCATCCAAACCCTTTGGCGCTGAATGAACCTGGTTATATTCGACTAAAAAGAAGAGATACAGGTTTTCTTGGCCGTACATTAGAGGGATGACCCGCAAATGATTGCAAAATCCGTGAAACAAACATTATTTTTGTCTAGCACTGGCTGGACTTAAAAAGAATATTTTATTTTAGACTTAAGATATGAGTAATTATTGTTCGTTCAAAAATATTGAAGATACAATAAATAAATTATGAAAAAAAAAATTTGTATGGGGGGTACCACGCTCACTATCCTAATTCAGCCTATATTTTTCTAGAGTATACGCATGGCCATGGGGTTTATTGTACCCACTTTGAAGACCATACCTATTTTAGTTCTCCATAAACTCAATAATAGTTTTTCACTTTGTATAAGAGGTACCACGTCCACTGTCCCAATTCATTCTGTATTTCGGAAGACTGTGCGTCTTAGCACAAAGGCTACTCTTGCAAAGTTTCAAGGAGCTACCTATTGCAGTTTGCTAGGAACACGATAATAATTTTTCACTTTGTATAGGCGGTACCACGCTAACTATTCCAGCTGTAACTCATGAACCAATACACATACAGAGACCGTTTGTACATAAAAACCTTGAAACAATATCGGTTCACGCATTCCAGAGAACATCAATTTCTAACACAATGCAACTTTTTTTATATATACAGATTAGAAAGCAAAACAAAAATTTAGTAACTTTCAATGCACTGATTCAAATAAAAGTTAGATCTTATTGAAATTTTGAGCAAGTTGCGTCTGATTAAAAGCCAAAAAGGGAATTACCGTGTATTGTCACTTTGGCAAAAATCCATACATTGCACGAACTTCAACCTTATTGAACAAACTTACCACATTTAGCCTCTTTCGACTACTTGCTGTTCCCAATTTGAAAAAATATGTGGACGATAAGAGATTCGGCTCAAACCAACAGTGATTTCAGACTGACGACTGATACATGTGGACGACATTCTTCGTCATCACAGAGTATATGGCAATTGCTAAAATTTGCTTAAGGCTAATGTGTCCACAGCATTTCCATTTAATATGTGTCTATCCGTGGTCCAAAGCCTTTTTATGTTAGCCTAATTCCAGGCACAACCTGCAAGTATCGTCTTACCTCGATTTTTAGCTTGACCAGATAATATTTGACAGCCCGTAACCTGTCACAAACGGAGTTAACCATTTATAGGCACCCAGATTATATCCAAGCTCCTTCTTGGTCTTCTTCTTCCTGGTAACTTTTAGTGAAAAATTAGATTTCTAATTATTTGGAGGGAATAAAAATCGAGCTTAAAAGAGACTTTGTTGATAAACCATTTTTTTTTTTTCGAAAAAATAATTTTTATCTAAACAGTAGCGTAATTAACAAACTACCCTCGTATGTGCATGTGTTTCTTTAATATATAAGTAAAATTGAATTTTATTATTTGAACAACATTTAGCAATTTGCAACAGGAAGTTGACAGTAAAGCAGTTTCCTGGCAAACTTTATGCCTGGACAGTTTTTAATATAAAATTGTTGATTGAACTCCCGTTACAGTTTTTGATGTCTGTAAGGATCTTGAATCCATAGACTCAACTAAATAAATAAATAAATAAAAACAGAGGAAAATCGTTTGAAAAACATGCAAGTAATTTAAAAAAGAATTGCTAAAGTTTTAGGAAGAATATACATTTTTTATAACTAATTATTTAATATAAAAGCTTGAAACTACTTAATCTCTCCATGTTAAACTACCATTGCACTATTGGAAATTTAACCCTTTTTTTGGCCAAACGGCAGGACCAATTTGAATGATTTTTTTTGAGATGACTTCTGGAAGACTATTAAGAGGGAGGGAGGGAGGGATCCTTAAAGTTTTGCATACACTCAAAACAAAAAACGTTATTAAAGTTAACTAAAAAATTAACTAATAATTAGTTCCAAAGGGGTTTCCAGTGTTATAGGTTTCCGTATCCAAGAAGTTTTAGATCTTTGATAGATTCTCTGGTGTTCTAAAATCTTTTATTACAATTTTTTTTCGAGTGTACTCTAACTTTCAAAGATAGCAGTAGAATTTAAGCTTCTTAATTTAAAGTTATGTTTTAAAAGGATTTTATTCAAAAGTTTGATTTTCGAGTTCCAATTCGTCAACTCCATTTAAAAACGTGGGTTCAAAATGCCACAACTCTCAATTTCTTCATCTTCGTTTTCGGAATTTTCTTCGCCTGTTTGACAATTTTCCACAAAATTTTGTTCTTCTTCTTATCGAAGTATTACCTTTAAGCCAAACAGCATGCTGTTTTTCAAAAACTTTGAAACTCCTACAACTTTTAAGCAATTTCATATTCATATTTGAACAAAATTTTCTTGACCGCTCCATTATATATTGTTTAAAGTTTTCGGAACAATTACTCTCACCAATGGGCACAAATAGCGGCTCTTTTGAAATAGTCGTTGTGTTGCCCTCGCCATGTATTGAATAACTCTGAATTTCACACGCAGTAGTCACCTGGAAAAATGCGTTTTTTTTAAATTTGCAGATATTCGCAGTTGAAATTTATTAAATCTGGAAGGTAATTGATTGTCCTAGAGAAATATTATGGTTTTATGGCTAGCATGTGCTAGCATTTTTTTGGAAGTCTAAATAAAATTTCAATTCATAATTCTAAAGTTCGTCTTAAGGTCATTTTAATTTTTCCAATTTAATCGATCTAATAGATGAGTTTACCAACATTTATCACTATATATTATTAAAGTGCTCACCTTCGACATTATTTTCCATTATTTAGTTTTTGCAAATTATTAATTATTATTATGAAAACTTTTAATACAAACTATTACAAAATTCACTGCACTCAATCATTTTTTGATAACTAATTTACAAATCGCAATCAAAACATGTGATAAAGTAACAGTCAGTTACTTTGTTATTATTTTTTTATATTAAAGCAAAAAAAAATACAATTGGCAAAAATTTTGATTTTAACTTTTGGCCAAAAAAATGGGTAAAATTTCCTATAGTGCATTGTAGTAATACCTGACTTAGATATATTTAAACATATTTGTGAGGAGAGATACCGAAGCAGACCACCAAGTTTAGGAGTCCTTGGGAACCCACTTCGTTCCTAAATGTCGTTTGACCTTTTCGGACTACGTTACTTGAGTCTAGCAGTCTTAAATAATTCCTAGCGAATATATGCTTTACAGCATGTTCGCGAAATGCGGAAATGCAAAAATAACTTATTTCCAAAAGAAAGTGGAGAAAAAGCAGTGAAGGTACTTCATATTTTAAGGCATCTTTTATTTTTGAAAGCGGGATATTTTAAAATAATGACAAAATATGAATATGCCAAATAGGCAATTGAATATTTTTTTTATTTGTATTTTTATTCTGTGGAAATACATTGTTATTAAAATATTTTAAATACCTTTTACAGGGCTTTACAATAATTTATAAAATTTTAGAATTTTATCCAGAGATGGGTACCTTTAAATAAAGAAAATACGTAAGAGTCTTAAAATTTGGTGTGGATTACCTTCAAAGCAAACTCAAAAAAAATATTGTCAGGACGCGGACAACATGTGTGGGCACAGCAAGTGTGTTTTTGCAGATAGATACAAAGAAAGCATTAATGCATTGTCTTTTGCTTGTATCGAAATAAATTTTTCCCATATTTATTTCAAATTATGCACCTCGTTTGTAAAAAATATTATACAGTTAGAGAAAATAAAGGAACTTAAGCCTACTTAATTAATTAATAAATAATTTATTATTTATGACATACATATGTTTTAGCGCTTTGTTACCGCAGAAACGAGTATTCATTGTAGAATCTATTTACATAAGCAGCGAGCTTATGACAAAATTATATGTGACAGAACCCCTCGTTGCAGAATACCTTGCTTTGGTATCCATAGTGGAGATAATAAACCTGTTGGTAGAAATGAAGCAAATGACTGAGTTGTTAATGTTATGTCTCTCCACATACGTAAAGTAGTCAAGTTGTTGAAGGCCTCCAACTCATTCTCTTTTTTCTCGGTAAATTCTTCAATGAAGCCTATGAACACATGTAGTGCCACCTAAACTAATTTACCTCCAGCTAGAGTGCATTGAATACAGAGTAAAATAAATCAATCAAGTGCAAGTAAGACTTACACACGTACTACTTCAATATATAATTTATAAATATACATTTTTTCACATCTTATATGGTAATTTTTAGTTATTTTTAGGGTTCCGTACCCAAAGGGTAAAAACGAAATCTTATTGTTTTCGCTACAATGTCTGTCCGTCTGTCCGTCTGTCAGCGCTTTTTTTCTCTGGAACCGTTATAAGTAGACTCTTGAAACAGCTATACTCAGATGATGTATAGCTGTTGCCGCTATAGCAACAAATACTAAAACTTAGAGGGTGTTCTGATAGAGAGGTGTTATTCACCTAAAACTAAAAATTAAGGGGCATTCCGATAGTGGCGTGATTTGCATGTATGAGGCCTAAGTTTTGAACCATAATAGGTAGACTCTTGAAATTTTCACAGAAGGTGAAAACTTATAAGGTTTTCCAAAAGTGTCTTTATTTCTTGAGCTATTGGAGGCAACCACTTAAAATTTGCAGACAGTAATTAACACTATGTTCGCGAGAGTGACGTACTTTGCGTGTATATGGATAAGTTTTGAACGACTCTTGAAGTTTTTACAGGAGGTTTATTACTATGGAAACTATAACAAATAATAAAAATTAAAGGGTGTTCAAACAGTGACGTGATTCTCATGTATAACGCCTTATTTATTAAACCATAATAGGTAGACTCTTAAAATTTTGTACAGGAGATATGTTGCCACGGCCGATATGACAATTTCTAAAAATTAAAGGGTTTTCCGACAATGACATGTTTTTTACGTATAGTGACTTATTTTTTTAATCGTAATAGGTAAACTCTTGATATATTAATAGAAAAAGTATTTCAATGGCCGTTATATCAAATAGCAAAAATAAATGGTGTTCCGACTGAGACATGATTTTTACTTAAATAGCCTTATTTTTTGAACCGTAATAGGTAGACTCTTGAATTGTTTACAGTAGATGTTGTACTTCGGCCGCTGGAACAATTACTAATTACTAAAGGGTGATCCATCAGTGACATGTTTTTCACTTATATTACCTTATTTTTTGAACCGCAATAGATAGGCCTGATATTTTTATAGAAAGTGTATTACCATGGCCGTTATAACAACAATTCATAAAATTTAAAGGGTGTTCCAATAGCGATACAATTTTCGCGAATATGACTTTGATATACCGGGACATACCGGTTCAATAATAAAGCTAAACACTGAAACTTTTGTCACATTCGCAACACAATTTTTTTTTTTTTTATTTTTTAGAATAGCGGGCATAATTGTACAAACTCTATATAAATTTACGGTTAAAAAAGTCATATTCGCGAAAATTTCATCACTATTGGAACATCCTTCCACTTTCTATGAAAATATCAAGAGTCTACCTATTACGGTTAAAAAAATAAGGCCGTATAGGAGCAAATCATGTCACTGTCGGAACACCCTTTTAATAATTGTTATAGAGGCTATAGCAATATATGTATCTCCTGCGAAAATTTAAAGAGTCTACCTATTATCGTTAAAAAGTTAGGCCATATATATGCAAATCAAGTCACTGTCGGAAAACCCTTTAATTTTTAGGTTTATAATTCATACTTGTTCTTATAGCGGATGTAGTTTTATTTACGGTTCAAGAAATAATGACATATTCAAGAATAACAGGTCACTTTCGGAACACCCTATAGGTTATAGCGACTACTTTAACACAATTTGTGTGGAAATTTTAAGAGTCTACGTTTTGCAATTCCACAGATAGTAGGGGATGACACACGGACAGACATCGTCGCGAAAACAATAGGGGTACGTTTTTACCCTGTGTTCGCTATGTTCGCTATATAAACAAGTATAAAAAAAATCTAAAAATTAAATTGTGTTTCAATAGCGACGCGATTTGCATGAATGTTGCCTAACTTTTGAACCATAATAGGTAGACTCTAGAAATTTGTACAGAAGATCATCATGCGGCTGCTATAAAAATGCTTTAAAATTAAATGGAGTTCCGACAGGGACATGTTTTTCACGAATACGAACTTATTTTTTGAACCGTATTAGTTGCTTTAGATATTTTCTTTGAAAATGTATTACAATAGCGCTATTACAAGAATAACTACAATTTATAGGGTGTTCCGATACTGACGACATTTTCGCGAATATGCCTTTTTTTAAACCCTAAATTTATACAGTTTGTGTAAAATTATATCCGCTATAGCAAAAGAAAATGAAAAAAATAAAAACTAAAGGGTGTTGCAAAAGTGACACAAATTTATGTAATTATGTAGCCTTATTTCTGGACCGGAATGGGTAGACACTTTAAATCTACACAGAGTATGTAAAAATGTCTCCCCTATAAAAAGTACAAAAAAGAAAAAAACAATTAAAAGCTGTTTCGATAGTGAAACGATTTTGCATATATGACTTTACATTTGAACAGTAATAGGCGGGCACTTAAAATTAACACAGATTATAATTTATAATATCTTTAGTGTAACAACAGCTGACGAAAATAAAATTTATAAAAATGAAAAGGTGTTCCCTAGATGTCGAGAATTTGTTGGAACTTGGTCTTCTATTCTAAACGTTATAGGGAGACACTTGATATTTACACAGGGTATTATATTATTTATTTAAATTAAAGAGTGGCCCCAAAAGAGGAGCAAAAATTAAAATTTGTATTTTTAAAGTTATATCGCACCCTAAATACAAAAGGGTCACAACTCAAAATACTAAAATTTTCAGGAGAGACAAAAAACTGTTTATGTGCAGAAGCAACACACTTAACATAAAAATAGACATAACTGTATTTTTCCAATTATAGAAGATAGTGATGTGAAAGATTTTTGTAGAAGTTTGACATAACTATGTACTCTGAATTAGTTTATGGAAAAACGTCCGTTTTGGAAAATTTTGAGTTGTGACCCTTTTGTATTTAGGGTGCGATATGTTGAAGGTAGTACGGAAACCCACGTATGTGATTCTAACTCGCACTGGACTGATTTATTTAGATAAGAAGCTATTAACTTATAGATTATAGATACGAAGGGGTGGCGTGTTAGTGTATGAGTGAGATAATTTACCTCATTGCACTATACCAATTTGGGGTGGTGTGTTTATATTGTAATTAGTATTTCTAATGACGCAATGTAAATTTTAAAAATAATCATTTTTCAATTAAATAGGTATTAAGAAAACTTGAATTTTACGCCATTGAAATTCTAAGAACTTATTCATATTAAAATTTTTCTTGTATTAAAAATGGTAATGATTTTTACGAAAGTTTTCTTAAAAGCACAAAAAAATAAACATTGAAAAGTTTTTCACTCTGCCTTTCGCTCTATTATTTTGATAATCATATTAAAAACTTTACCAATTAAACAACAATTTACTAAAAGTTTATTTTTATTAAAATCTAACGCAAAAAAAACAAATGCTATTACATGCCACAAACAAATGAAGGGGAATGATGAGTGTTTTCTATAACATAAATATCAAGACAGAAAAACTACAACAACTAAAGTAATAAGTGTTGACAACTAGTAAACAAGTTTGTTTAATTAACAACTTTTACTATTAAATTGTGGTGTATTCAGTTTTCAACGTATTCTGCATTGTCTGCTGTCACCTATCTAACAGAACCTGTAATGCAATTCACTAACTTTTAACAATACGACAATCGCTATATTAGTCAACAGCTTTTGTTGTTTGCAGTAACGACAGCAGGATTTTCTAAATACTTTTTAACGATAATAGACAATACTATTTTTCTACTCATACAAATTAGTAACATGTGGCATATCTGTCCAAAAAATAGAAATAGAAAAGAAAACAAATTGTTTTTAAATTGTGTGATAAAGTATGTATGGACTTATTACGTAGACTTTTATATTTGTTTATATTATTTTGTCGTTTTAACTACGAGTATTGGAGTATGAAAACCATACTCATTTTAGAGTGCACACAGACCTCGGGCGATCAATAACCACCTGCAAGAGGCGATTTTTATTTTTTTTATGGTGTTAGGTTTTTCTGCTTTGATTTGTACAGAAAGCAATACACATTGAGATAGCCGATAGATCCACAGGGTACCCACTGGAAAAAGAGCAGTCAATAGACATATTGACCCCCCAATGTGCTTTAGTCTGACCACTCTAACGCAATATAGATTGTAGGAAGGTCCTAAGTTTTAAATTTTTACAAAAAATTATCTATAAAATTTTTTACAAAAACATCGAAAAAATTTTACCGAAATGATTTCCAATAAAATTTTTACAAAAAAATTAGATAACATTTTTGCAACAAAACTTTCAATAAAATTTAAAAAAAATCGATAGAATTTTTAGAAAAAATTTTCGATACAATTTTTAGAAAATATTTTCTTTAAAATTTTAACAAAAAATTCGATAAAATTTTTACTAAAAACTTTCAATAAAATTCTTACAAAAAAAAAAATTTCTAAAATTTATCCTAAAATTGAAATAAAATTAAAATGTCGATAAAATTTTTGCAAAACCTTTTTCGATAAAATTTTTCCAAAAAAAATTGTCTATATCTTTATATGTATTATATATTATGTATTATATATATTATGTATTATATGAAATAATGATGACAATAATAAAAGTAAAAACCGTATATATATTATTGTGAAACATAACAGGGAATATTTAACATCTATCTACCTTTAAGTGATACTATTCTGTATTGGTTTTCTTCTAACTTTATATCGCACTTTTGTCCCTTTTGTGTTTTAATTTTTATCATCAACTAAATGAGAATTTTAATTAACATGTATTAACTCTGTGTTTTTCTCAACATATACATATAAGAATATTTCAACGCATGATATGTTTGTTAAAATAAAAATCACTAGAAATATTTAAAATATTTCCCTGCAGAGAAAATTCTCAGCATGAACAAACAAATAACAGTTTATTATAAGAAAAACTCAAAAATGACATTACTGCTTAAAACAAAACAAACTTGTAGAAGATAAAAAAGTTATGAAACTAGTTCGTGTAGTTAGTTGTGTTAGCGATTATACGAAAACGCGTAAGTTTAACTGTTACGCTAAACAATAAAGTTATAGTTATCTTTTTCTCTAGCTTTAAGAATGTTTGTGTTTGTTTGCTTGCAAAGGACACAAAATGTATCAAAAGATACACTTGTTTATAAACTAAACTTTTGTTTGGGTTTACTTTGTCTAACTGATATCCCGTTTTTTTTTATTAATTTCTCGAAAACTTTCTAAAAGGTCTTAAAGGAAGATTATAAGCAAAAATATGTCAGTCATTTAATAGTAATTTATAAATATTTATGCTTGTCAGGCTACAAGTAAAACAAAAATAAAATTGAAGCAACACAAGCCACGGCGAATTCATTTACTAGGTAGCGGTAATGACGAATTCATTCATTTGCTCCTTTGCTCGAAATGTCAAACTCCATATATGATGAACTCACGTGTAGCCCAGAAATTTACGAGAAAATCTATTTGGTAACAATGCCCTTTCCTCGTAAAAATATAATGAAACTGTTCTATACCACTGTATAGAATTTGAAACTATACATTTATTTCCATTTTTATTAAAAATCCCCAGTGCGCCTTCGCTACACCCATCAACATAAAATACAATAAACACTAAGTACCACTCCTACTATCCTAATTCAATCCATATTTTGCTAGTGTTTGCTCCAGTCGTGGCTAAGTTTGTTGGCAGGTGTAAACACTGTTTGTACACGTATGTATATCCAACGCTAAAATAAACGGCGAGTTTGCGCAGGCGGCGTAAATAAAACATTCTGGCTTTAGACACACGAGCACAAAATCCCTCGTGTTTTTTTTATTTCTTTGCTACATACAACTAGTTTTTTACTTGTGATAAGTTTTTTTAATTGTAAATTTCAGGAGCTCGCAATAACGCATAACAAAACAAAAATTAGTCAGTGAATTTTAAACAAACAAATAAAAAATATAAAACCAGTTTTTATACAGAACAACAAAGATGTTGTATTTTTTTTTTTCTTTTTACAACGGTATTACTACTTGAATAATAAAAAATCAAAAGAACAGTGCGAGGGCTCATTTATGAGTCACTCAAATTTAAATTCTTCTGAAAAAAGTGCGAACATAAGTAGTAGGAATGCATATGTCATACTGAATGCTGATGAATGCAGCGAAGTAAATAAAAACAAAAAATCTGATGTGTTTTTGAACGCTGTGCCAATTTTCCGCACACGTTCTTGTTCACCGTTGTTGCTAAGTAGTGAACATAAAATAAATGAGAATAAATCATCGTTGCCTTCTGAATACAGTACCACCAAAACATTAACGGACAGTTCCCAAAAACCCAAGACGCAAGTGGGAATGGATAGATACGTGACAGTATTAAAAAAAGGACGAAGCCCTAAAACTTCTCAATTAGCACCAATGTCTAAAGTACACAAAGATAGGGACTCGAACAGAATAAATTCGCAAAACCGTTTGGCTATCTTAGATAGCGTAAATAGTGAACCTAAAACGGCACCCAAGTCGTCCAAACTACCTCCAATTTATTAAATAAATTCGAACGAGCCAATAAAGAAGTTAATTTCAGTTATTGGGGAGAAAGAAATTGACGAAACCAGTTATCGCAAAACAGTAAATGAATTTGAAAAATGCAAGAAAAACTTTTATACCTATCAACTCAAGAGCAGCAAAGGTCTACAGGTAGTTATTAAAGTTATAGATACATATGTTGATCCGAAGGAGATAATAGCTGACCTTCAAAAGGCGGGATTTAAGGTAAAAATGTTGATAATCTCAGAAATAGAGAACGTATGCCACAACCACTTTTCCGAGTTGAACTGGAACCCGGAGATTTAAGATTAAAAAAAATGAAACGCACTATATACAATCTAAAGTATTTATTGCACCGTAAAATTTCAGTAGAGGAACCACATAAACGTTTTTAAATGGCAAGAATATGGCCATACTAGGGCATACTGCAACTTGCCACCGGTTTGTGTTGTGTGTGGCGAACTACATTATTCCGAACAATGCGATAAATCAAAGGATGACTCGAAGGTTAAAAAATGTAGCAATTGCGGTGGAAATCACACTGCTAACTACAGAGGCTGTCCAGTTTATAATATGGTAAGAAAATCGTCTCAAAAATTAAATACTCCTAAGCAGTCACAATACCGACCAAATGCTCATTATCCTCAGTTAGCCCAACCAACAACGCAACATGTTTCATATGCGGATATGTTAAAAACTAACAAGCCTGTACAAAAGCCACAATGACAACTAATTCTGCTTCAAATTTCCACCCAGAACCTAAAGAACAAACACCATCTGGTAACTATAATCGTCTCGAAGCAAGCATCGAGACATTAGTGCATTCCTTAAACAGTTTTATGAGTCTATGAGCAGCATGATGCAATAAATGGTACGCATGCAATCTACTATGTTGCAGGCGTTACTTAACAAACCATGAACTGTTTAAAAATTTGTTTCTGGAACGCAAACGGCTTGCGCCAACACAAAAATGAACTCGAGTACTTCCTTAAGAAGGAACAAATTAACGTCATCTGGTTGCAGAGACTCACTTAACAACAAATAGCTTTTTATATGACACCAAAGACCCCCGTGGCAGAGCATGTGGTGGTTCAGCAATACTAATAAAGGCTCGAATCAAACATTATTTACTGTGTGATTTTTGTGAAGATTGCCTTCAAGCAACAAACATCTGCATTAAAGAATTTCATCAAAGCTTAGTTATTTCTTCGATTTATTCACCAGGTTTCAAATATCAGAGAGTCAATACAGCGATTTCTTCAAATCACTAGGTCCCTTTCATAGCATCAGGCGACTACAACGCTAAACATACGTTTTGGAGATCAAGACCATTTACTTCAAAAAGTCGTGTTTTGTTTGACTCGATTTCAAAAATGAGTCTAAACGTGATCTCGAGTGAACAACCCACCTATTGGCCTACTGATCAGCAAAAAATACCTGATGTTATTGATTTTGGCGTAACTAAAGGTATTTCAAAAGAAATGATTGAAGTTGAAGCGTCACTTGAATTATCCTCAGATCATTCACCCACTATTGTCTATATATGGAACCAGCAAAATATCGTGTCACCAAGAACTATCGCAAGCATAAATTGGTTGAAATATAACAAATATATCAGTACTCATTGTTCGGAAAATACCCCGCTAAGAACTCCAGAAGACGTAGAGCAAAGTCTTACTGATTTTGACCAAAACCATAAATTAGCTGCCCAACACGAAACAGTAACCCGACAACTAATTAGACACAATCAAATCTATTCTGTTGACGTCGAGAGACTCTTGGCAGAGAAAAGAAAAATTCGCAGACAGTGGCAATCGCACAGATCTCCACAATTTAAAAGCAGACTTAAAGAATGCACAAAACGGCTAAGAGATTTACTAGAATCTCAAAGAGCAGCATCTCTGAAAAACTATTTAAAAGACCTTGACCCAACTCCTCAATCAGATTAATTATTATGGCGTGCGTGTAGAAACCTTAAAAGGCCAGTAGTACATAAGCCTCCCTTGCGGACTTCGTCTGGAAGCTGGGCAAGGAATGATACCGAAAAAGGCAAATTATTTGTTGAACATTTGAAAAAGGTCTTTACTCCAAATGTATTGACTGAAGCAGTTGATTTGCCAACTGTCGAAGCTAGTGCTGCAGTACCCTTAAGATTTCATTTTAGTGACATTTAAACAACAAGAAAGCCCCTGGCTTTGATAAAACCAGTAACAAGATGTTATTTGAGTTGCCCCATACAGCTCGCAAAATTATTCTTTTTATTTTTAACGCCATTTTACGCCTTGAGTACTTTCTTTCAGGTTGGAAGGTTTCGCTAATAACTATGATTCCTAAACCAGGAAAAGACCACACAAAAGTTGAATCATACAGACCTATAAGTCTTTTATCAAATATGTCAAAGCTGTTTGAGAGGATGTTAATAAATAAGCTGAACCCCATTCTGAACCCCATGGCTTCAGAAAAAAACATAGTACAATCGAACAAACTCACAGGTTAGTTAACGTAATTAAGAAGACCTTTAAAGAAAAAAAATATTGCTCTGCGCTTTTTATCGACGTTTCCCAAGCATTCGATAAGGTATGGCACGATGGCCTAAAATATAAGTTAAAACTGAATTTGCCCATAAACTTATATCAGCTGTTAGACAGTTATTTAACTTCATTGTTAAAGAAGGCAATTTTTTAAGCTCACCTGAGCCAATTGAAGTCGGAGTTCCCCAGGGTAGTATATTGGGGCCGATTTTATACTTGTTGTATACTTCAGATATGCCAACTAGTGACCGAGTCCACACATCGACATTTGCTGACGACACAGCTTTTTTAAGCATTCACGAAAGTCCCGAAGTAGCATCACGATATTTACAAGACCACATATTAATTTTAGAAAAGTGGTTGAAGAAATAGAAAATTAAGGTCAATGAACAAAAATGTACTCACATAACTTTTAAACTGCGTAGGGAATCGTGCCCCCCTATAAATAACCAAATCATACCTCAGCTTTCAGACGTGAAATATCTCGGCATACATCTTGACCGGCGTCTTACTTGGAAAGGCCACATAGAATCAAAGTCAACACATCGGCAGAAATTCTACTCTCGCTTTAGATTGCAAACTTTTACTGTACAAGTCAATTTGGTGCTATGGCATTCAATTATGGGGCACTGCCTCTGCTACCAACGTAGAAAAAATTCAAAGGCGCCAAAATAAGATTCTACGGATGATCACAGTTGCTCCCGGGTACATGAGAAACTCAAACATCCACAAAGATCTAAATGGGCCATCAGTTAAAGCAGAAATAGCGAAATATGCAGTTAAGTATTTAAAGAAGCTTGAAACACAAGTCCACTGGCCCGCTAAATGAACGTGATTACATTCATCTAAGAAGGAGGGACATTTCTTCTCTCACCCGAACATCAGAGGGATAACCCGCAAATGATAGAAGCAACAGTGAAACATACATCTTTTTTTGTCTAGCACTGGCTGGACCTAACAAGTATATTTATTTTTATTTTAGGCTTCAGATATGAGTAATTATTGTTAGTTTAAAAATATATTTGAAGATTCAATAAATAAAATATGAAAAAAAAAATTGGTAAATTGGTAAATTGTAAATTGTGCTACATACATGCATATAAAATTAAGGCCGGAAATTATAGGAACCAGGAACTAAAATATAAATTAATTACAAAATAAAGAAAAGCTGAACGTTAAACAAAATTAAAGAAGTGGTTTCTTTTTTTCTTGCTTGACCATAAAGTGTGGTGCGAGACAGGAAAGCTGCCGGAAGCCATAGACAATCCTCAAGAAGTTCACATCATTATCCTGGTAAACAGCTAGATTAGGCAGCTAGATTAGGGTTACCTGTGCAAATTTTCAAGACTCTACATATTGTAGTTCTCTGGCACCGATAATATTTTTCCACCTTGTATGGGAGGTACCACGCCCACCGTCTCAATTCAGTCTGTGTTTTGTTAGACTACGCACATTAGTATGAGAGTTACTTGTGCAAAGTTTCATGACTATACCAATTGCAGATCTCCACGTAGATGATCATAATTGTGGTACCACGCCCACTAATCCAATTCAGCCTATGTTTCGCTAAACAATATGTATATGTATATTAATAAGGGGGATACTGGTGCAAAATTTCAAAGATCTACCTATTATAGTTCTTTTGCTACTTAAAAAGGGGACTTGGTCAATTTTTCTTTCCCTTATGATGAAGATTTAAAAAAAAATTGACAGCCGTTCCTAAGTGATGCGATTAGCAACAAACGACATTTGATTTTATTTACATATATAGATACCACTACTGTTTTGAATATCTTTTCAAGCACCCCTCCTCTCCTTAGTCATTTTTTACTATCGTATAATATTTTGCGACATCCTCAGACTTCACTCAGTTCCGCGCATTTATTAATATTTTCTTTCGGCTTTAGTATTTTCTTGACTAGATTTTATTAAAGAGAACACGTTATTTATTGCCTTTAGATTGGAGTCTTCAATGGCATCAATATGTAGTGAGTGTATGCCTGTGAACAGCAAGCTAATACCAATTAGTCACACCGTGCATAGTTTGCATTCTAATTCTTCATTCCCTTTGCGGTCCACTAGAGTTGTCTAAGATATTAATATTTCCGCTCTATGCGAGGAGTTAAAAAGGAGACAAAAAGTATAACTGCACAAAATTCCACACAACGAAGTTAACTTCTGTGATTGGTAGATAGATATTAGCGACCCAGTTTTTTTCAATCATTAATTCTTTGTAGTATTCAATCTAATGGGTATTCAGGCCATTTTTCTTTGCCCCAGCTATTAAGGCAACATTTCTAATAGGAGTCAGCTTTTAATTGCTCCCAAAATAAAGCGTATATTGAGCTTTTACAATCGATATAATTAGTCCCAGCCATTTCTACAAATTTGGAAACAGGAAACCGTAAGCGATTTTTACCACAGTAACTATTTAAGTGTGCACTTTTTTCTTAGCTAGATTAGGAAGTTTTTCTTCAAAACAATATTTAATCTGTCCAAAAACTCTACAACATATTCGCCGGTAATCATTTTACTATTTCCAATATAATCAATTTGAATGACATTGTGTGCATTTTAAAATGCTGTCACAATCTAGTTGACCAACAGTCCCATCTTAGGATTATTTGGTGTACGATCACCAAAATTTAAAACTTACGTATTTACTTTATATAAAGGTACCAATCCCTGGATAAAATTGTAAAGATCTGCATAAGGTGCTTAAAATATTTTAATAATAATGAAATACCAGAAAGTAAAAATACAAATCAAATACAAACTTAATTCAATTGGCTGTTTGACAGTGAGTAATTCATATTTTGTCATTATTTTAAAACAGCGCCATCTATTGTGCAACCGTGTTTAAAATATTCGCTTTCACTTCACATTTTGTCATTATTTTAAAACAGCGGCATCTGTTTTGCAACCGCTTTCAAATATAAAAGATGCCTTAAAGTTTGCAGTAGCTTTAAATCGACCTACTTTCACTGCTGTTGTCCACTTTCTCTTGGAAATAAGATATTTTGAGGGAAAAAAGTTTCCTATATTGGAATCAGGATACTAAGGTACCTCCTTAAAAAATTTTGTTAAAACCCAAATTTTGTTAATAAAACAGAGTTACTGTTTTATTATATGTATAGATTTGGTCTATGGTATGTTGGGATTGATCTATGTTAAAAAACGGCGCAAAAACTTGTTCGGATTGCTCATTGCACAGCCAAACAATCCTTTAAAAAAGTCATACAATTGTGCTTATGGATTGTAAGCAACTTCGGCACCCATCGTGTGACTTAATGTAGATGCCTATAGTCTCAGGCAACCCTAGCACTTAGATTCTCCGATATCCTATCATGGATTTTATAGACTACTTACATATCTGGTGATACGGCATCTTTGGAGCGACTGAAGATTCGGTGTTATTTGTCGTGGTACAACCAAAACGTTTCACAGCACAGGGTGCCGATAGTCCTAATCAATCAAGTCCGTCTTTGGTTTCGTTAATAGTTTTTTTAATAATGTTTACTCAACATACGGAATTAAGTTTTTTTTTTCATTTTGGTTAAAATTAACGAGGTTATCTGCTTTAAATGGCTGTAATAGACACAGTTTGCTCAAAATCGACAATAGTACTGTAATAGATACTAAGGAGGCTGTGATAAATGGAAAGTTAATTCGCAATATTATCACAGTTATAAGAAACGCCTAGAAATTTGAAGGATGTATTTTTTCTGCAAAAATATGTTATTTCCAAGAGAAGTGGAAAGTGCAAACTTTAAGGCATCTTTTATTTTTGAAAGCGGGATCTTTTAAACACGGTTGCGAAACAGATGGCGCTGTTTTAAAATAATGACAAAATATTAATTACTTACTGCCAAATAGCCAATTGAATAAAATTTGTATTTGATTTGTATTTTTACCTTCTGGAATTTCATTGTTATTAAAATATTTTAAACACAAAGCTCTGTAAAAGCGTGTTTACATTGCGTGCACAAGTCATATGGAATGTCAGATTTTCCATATGTAAAACTATACACATAGTGTAAACCTTTTGAAACATAACATACTTATGTTATTTATCTATGTGCAATAACATGTGTTAGTTTTTAATTTAAAGCACACTCTATTTGATGTGTAAATCTATATGACAACAGCTGTTTTCAGTGATGTTCACTCTTATTTTCAAAAATTCCGCTCATACATTTTTATCCCGAATTTAAGAGGTTTAAATTTAACGAATATATTTATTCTAACTTTTGTTATTTAATGTTCGCATATTTATATCGATACCTCATAGGTGATATTAATAATAAAGTTATGTAATCTAATATAGATACATGTATTATATATCTATTTGCAAGTTTGATTATTTGTACGTCAATCACGGCTAAATCGAACTTAATGATACTTAAAACATAAGCAGATTTTTATTTTTGGTGAGTCCAATGGGATATGTCTGTTTTTAAAACTAGAGCCAGGAGGGTATAAGGGTCATTTTTATACGAATGACTCAATTTTAATTGAAGTTAAGAACACAATTACATATACATATAGTGATGAAAGGCAAGGTGTGCTTATCTATTTTACCGGTACTAAGAAAGACTGAATTAATTAACTGAATTAGTGCATTATTTTTTAAATATTTTCTAAGACGGTAAGCAAACTGTGTAATCTGTAATATTACCTAATAAACAACTTTGGACCGTAGGACAAACAAAATGCTATTGAGGTATTGTGGGTATCGAAACTGCTGCAAATATCTTAATTTTTTAATCCATGTTGAGTATTAAATTTTTTTTATTGCAATATATTAAGAAGCATTTTCAGACTTTAGCAATCATACTGCAACTATGGTGAAAAATCTTCGCTATGTAACCTAAGAAATATAAATATTGTAATTTATTTCTTTCTTTTTCACTTTTTACTTTAAAATTAAATATAACTTCAGGTTTGTTTGGGTTTTTGTTTTACTGTACCAAAAAATAATGAAATGTTATTTTGTAAGGCGTTGTCGTTTTACGTCAGCTGGAATAGTGCGTACAGTGTAATAGAACATTTAGGCCCATTATTATAACTTGCCAATAACTAAAGTTAGGATTTTATTGGAGCGATAAATAGTGTTTCGTTATTATAAGTAAGCTAAAAACGACTTTTAACTATCACGTACTTTAAAGACAAGTTATAGTAATGAGCATTATCCTTGTTATTATTACGAAAAACTACTTATCGCTCCAACAAAATCCTATTTTCTTAACTGATATACAGAATTTCCACACTCGTCTTTATTTTTACACATTTTTAACGTTTCATTTTCTATTTTGCATCGTTTTTCTTATACCTTTCGACTTCTTTAAATGAGGGCTTTACCTTGCTAATAACTCATTAGACCATTTGCTTGGAGCGAATGTCATTTATAGTGGTCAGCTTTTGTGCATCTTTTTTCAGTTATTTTGAAAGAATATGTAGATGAAATAACATTTTCGTTGCGAATTTCTAAAATTATAGAAAATGTTACATTTAGAGATTCACTAAAAAAATCTTTTTTGCAGAGTTCTTCTTCTTCTTTATGCTTTTTTCTACCGATCCACACGAATTTGTTTAAGAAATGAAAATACTTTTGAAAACTAATACGGTTGCAAGAGTTACTTCTTGTTTTCAATTTTTGAAATTGCTATTTTTATTTCAGTCTTGTTGAAAAACTCCATCGGCAGTTTTTGTCGTATTTTAAAGGTAGTAACGCCTTACACGGTACAGAAAATTGTAGTAGATTTACATTTTGAGTCGTATTTTTTTGGCGTTATTGACAATACGCATTCTTCAAAACGCCTAGTATTTTATATGACAACGCTAACATAAATGATTATAATTACATTCCAGTAATAGAAAATCAACGTTTTCATCAAATCATTGCCTTTGAAAATGAGACAACTACATTGGCGCATACCAAAACCTTTTTTTTCAGCCAAAATGGATAACTTTTATTGCATATGCAATAAAACCACAAAAAATATATAAATAAATCTATTACGGCTTGTGAATTTTTTAAAAATCATTAAATATAATTCTTGCAAAAAAAACCGACTTCAAAATAGACAAACTTAAAATCAGGTTTCTTTAAGACGGTAAATATACAATGATATATTATATTCCAGGAAGATTGTAGCGGGATTTTTTAAATTAAAAAAAAACTAATTTTTGAATTCAATAATCTTAAGCAAATATTAGTCGATTTTCTACCGAGGGAGCAGTGCTTCCGGAGTATATAGGGGCACAAGGCCCCAGGGATCTTTTTCAGGTCAAAACAATGCCAAACGACTGCCTGTGAAAAGCGGATCAAAAGTTTGGCTATATACATAAAATTACACTAACTATTGCGACACCCTGTAATTTCAAATTTTATACTTGTTATAGCGTTAGTAGCAATACAAGTTCATTGTAAATTTCAACCGTCTGTCTCTAACGGTTTAAAAGTTTGGCCATATATATAAAATTACATAAACTATTGCGACACCCTGTAATTTATAATTTTAAATATTTATACTTATTATAACAGACATAGTAATGGACATTCTGTCTAATTCTTAAGTGTTTATCAATAACTGTTCAAAACAGGGACACCCTTTAAATTTAAATATTAATCTAAATACTTGTTAAAGAGGACTTTACAGATTAACTTTGTGTCCATATACAAATTACATCAACTATTGGGACACCCTTTATTTTCCAGATTTAAATATTTATACTTGTTGCTATAGCAGACATAGTAGTGAACATTCTGTCTATTTTTAAAGTGTTTGTCTATAACAGTTCCAAGGATGAGGACATAATGGTCAAATTACATCAATAATGGGGACACCCTTTAATTTATAGATCCAAATTTTATACTTGCTGTAATAGCAGACTAAGCAATATAGGTTATTTGTTAATTTCAACTATCTATCTATAACAGTTGAAAAGTTTGGACATATATATCACTTTTCCATTAACTATTGTGATACCCTTTAATTTCCAAATTCATATTTTACACTTGTTATTATAGCGGACTTAGCAATACAAGTTTTTTGTAAATTTCAACTGTCTGTCTATAACGGTTCAAAAGTTTGGCCATATATATATCAAAATAAACCAACTAATGGGACACCCTTTGATTTATAATTTTAAATATTTATACTTATTATAACAGATATAGTAACGAACATTCTGTGCAACTTTCAAGTGTTTGTCTATAACGGTTCAAAAGATAGGACCATAAAGGTGAAATTACGTCACCTATGGGGTCACCCTTTAATTTTTAATTTTATTTTTTAATTAATTTTTCTCATTGGGAGCTATAGTGATATGCACTTTTTTTTAATTTTAAATTGGTGACCTATAAAGTTCATAATACACCTAAAAAACATGTATGTTGTATGGGGACACCCTTTAATTTCTTTTAAAATGGGACCAATCTGTAGCCATAACCTTTCTATTAGCGCAAAAATTTTTAAAATCGGTTTAAAAATGTCCGAGTTCTGAAGGCACAAACATACAAAAAAAAACAAACAAAAAATAAAGCAACACACAGACGAATTGATAACCTCCTTCTTTCTTTAAGTCGGTTAAAAATAAAATGAAGTTCTCTCATTTTCAAAAGCAACGGCTAAATTATTTTAAAGAAATTTAATTTTTTTCTATTGTCATACGAATTAGGATAACAAATATTTTATTCATAATAAAAAAAGAGTGAAAATAAATTGACATTAACAGCAACAAAAATTTCATATGTATCAACAAAATTATTTATTTAATTGTTGCTGATATAGTTGAAATGATATTAATTATTACTTATTGTATTATTTATTATAATTATTTTTTGTTTTGATATCATTTTTCTCTTATAAATTGATTTCTGTACTGTTGTAGAAGCTCAAAAATGATAACACAAAACGATAGTTCTTTACATAGTTGACATCACTAGCGGTTTTCTATTAAAATTAAATGGCGGCAAAAATATGCAAAACTGCCTAATAACTTATTAAACCAAGTCTCAATAAAGCTATTATTAGTTTTATTATATAGTCTAATAATTAAAAAAAAATAATCCATCTAAACCACACTTTTAAGACCAGCTGTTTTAAATATTTGATTTTTGTTTTCAATAACAGGAGGTTATGTCATACATATGTACGTAACATGTGTACGTTTGAACACAAAAATTATTAACCATATGTATGTAAAACACTGATTTGGACATACACATGAAATTCCATATGGATAGCAATTTTGACAGTACATATGACTTGTACACTCAATGTAAACACACCTTTAAAGGCTTTACAATATTTTTTTGAATTTTAGAGTTTTTTATAAATATTAGAATTTTATTCAGGGATGGGTACCTTTATCTAAAGTAAATACGTATTATTATATAAAGTAAAAATAAATACGTAATATGCAAAATATTGTCAGGACGCACACAACGTGTGTGTGCACAGCTAAAATAATACAGTTTTATATTTCTATAATTAGTTTTTATACATATTATATTATTGAAATTTAAAAAAATTATAAATATCAAGCTGCACGCTCTTTACTTGACATTTTCACATCACCTAAATAAATATTTAAAAGCAGGTGTTAAAAACTAAACATTATTAAAGTGCAAAATATTTTGTTTATTTAATTAAAAGTTCAACTAATATAATCCATGAAGTAAGTTTGAATTAAATTGTAAATATAAAATAACAAATAAAACATATTTTACTCTCTACACGGAAAGGTTAAGAATAAAACCTGATATAACCAGAACCATAAAACAAACGCAAGGCATCGATTTAATGGGACCTAAGATAAATTTTAGGCCAACACACCGGACCGATATCTGATATGATATAGATTGAAAAGATGTGGTATGTACTTTCACTTAACTAGTTCATATGAAACTTTGCATGCTAGAATTTCCTAAAATTTAATACAAAAGAACCATAACCAATAACGAAACATGTGCTTATCATTTCTCATCTAAGGTGAAGAATCTATGGATCTCAAGAACTACTGCGTTCGAATGGACTTTCCTGTTTAAATTAAACAAAAACAGTTCCACTTACAAGCAATATAATTTAAATGGTGTTTATATTTCATTCCCTAGGGGACATAGTGTCTTGGATATTTAGGGTCCCCGTGCTTCTCCGGTGCTGCGTACCGGAGAGAAATTTAAAAATATTCTACTCTACTCGATGTCACGCCATCATGCAACTCCGAATTGCACAAACCGGCATGATGAGAATTTTACACAAAGCATCTTCGAATTTTTCCGCTCACAAGGTATAATTAAAGGCAAACGGCACTTCGTTAAAGATTTACAGTTTGGAAAAATCTTTTTTTGGCTATGTCAGCAAACAAAATTGCCGCATCTGAGGATTGCAAGATCCACATATCGTTTTCAAGAAACCATCGCATCCACGAAAAATGGCAGCTTGGTGTGGTGGCATATTTGTTCGAAAATGCTGCTGCAAACGTCATTTCAGTCAACGGTGAGCACTACAGAGCCACTATTACGTACTTTTTAATGCCTGAAATGTAAGATATGAACTTGAAAAAACTTTGGTTTCAGCAGAATAGCGCTCCATGTCATAAAGTTCATCAAACAATAGATGTTTTGTAACGAATCGTGTCCGCCTCGATTTAACAGATTCTATACTAATAATTCAGGAATGACAATTCCTTATCGTCTGAGTCATTTGTAAGATAGAACTGGTAACGGCCAATAACATTCAGGAAAATTGGACCGCATAGGATTAGCTATTGCGTTGCCCGTCGCGTTAGTCACATGGATTATTTATAGAAATTTTTTTTTCGCCAATTAAAAATTTTAGTCAGTTTCAAATTAAAATTCAATTATTTTTTTTTATTGATTCAAATATATATATTTGTTTGAATTAGAACAAAACAAATTCATAATTAAACATTTAATTGAATCAATTAATTATTTAATTAAATTTTTATCTGAAACCAATTAAAACCTTTAATTGATGAAATTATTTTAGACTTTAGAAGTAAGAGTCTTAAAATTTGGTGTAGAGTACTTTCAAAGCAAAATCGAGCAAAATATTGTCAGAACACGCACGAAGTGGACCACCCGGCATATGTATCAATATGGAGTGTTGTCCCATGTTTTTAATTTATAAAAACTTATTTAATTTTACCTGTGTATTCGAAATCATACAGTAAGAAATTTCAAGTCTGTGTATGTATGTGTTTTTTCTATTAGTTTAAATTAGCTAAAGCAATTACGTTTAAACGTATCAATAACATCTTACGTTAAAAACTGTTTCTTATCTTTAGCCATAATTTGCATAGAAATAGACTTGGGAAATCTCCTTGATTGCAATTGTTTAATTTTAATTTGTTGTATTTTCAATATGAATATTTAATATAAAATGATACAAATACTGTATGCTATTTACACATGATGTGTATCAATGTATAAAGTACTTTGTTCATTTTGAAAATTATTTATTATTTTTTTTTTTTTTTGTTATAAATTAAAATGTACATATGCGTAAACATTAATATTGAGTTGTTAATAATGTATAGAATGAGTTCTTTATGAATGTATTAACACATGTACTATGTAGAGGATAAAAACAAATAAAAAAAGTGACCAGTAGGATATGGAATTTGGCAAAATATCCTTATTCACTATACGACATGGTGGTAATTCATTATAAGAGGAGTAGTAAATAAGCCAGGACAAAAAAAAATAGAAAAATATTATTGAATATTTCAGATCGGTTACGGAAACTTCAAGTATCATCTCACCAAGATGAAGATAAAGTGGATTATTCTGGTATACGCAAATAATTAATAATTATGGTTGCAATGGCATATCTAAGCCTTAGATAAAAAAGGGTCGTTATATTTTTAGGGCCGATGTTGATTATCACACAAATTATTTAGGAAATTATTGTTATTTCTTTTTATTTTGATAAAATTGGTATGATTCAATTTTGTATAAAAATATCCGCCAAATGGCTGCCGCGAACTCGGCGGCACACCTCCATCCGATGCTCCAAATTTTCATAGACATAATTGAAGTTCTATGCCGTTGATATGCGGAATTATCTCATCCTTTAGCACTACACCCGCGGGTTCCAATTGTCACTGCAGGAATATGGCAAATGCTTTGACGCGGTTCACTCGGGGAAAATAGGGGCACCAGACGCTAGGGTTCCTAGAGCCTAAATCTGGAAGAAAAGGTCTGTTGTTTTATAACACGGGTCCTCTTTGAAGCCCGATCAGTGCCCAAAGGACTGGTACCACGGGAATCGGTGGCCCCACAGAGAGCCTATCCTCTCTGTGACCGGTTATTGGTGAGGTCCCCTTCGGGGGTACACGTGGTGGTTGTGGTTTAAGATCGATTTATGTAGGTAAGGTGCAAGGTCGATCAAGTGTGCTGTTGCACTCTCAGCAGGCGGAGTTTGGATAGTCTCCAAACCCCTAAGCAAGAGGTTATAATATAGATCTAGGCTTGCCTTGGAAAGGCTTGCCATATTATATAAATTGCTACTCATTGTGACTGTATCACACACAAAAAGCGATTGGTGGCAATCGTAAAGTGTTGTTATACTACACAATGGGGGCGCTAGTCTACGCCTAAGTTTCACTCGGTGGTAAGACCATCGTGAGGTTAGGCCGAGTATGGCAGGTACTCACGTTAATCTTGTTCCACAATCCTTTAGCACTTGAATTGTTGCTGGCTTATCGACGTACATCTTTTCTTTCAAATAACCCCAAACAAAGAAGTACAGCGGAGTTAGTCTGAAATTGAGAAATGTCAAATTAAATGCAGAAAAAAACTTGACGTTTAGTGTGGTTCACATTCAACATCGGCCCTTAAAATTTAACCACCCGATAGCTAGCAATTACATGATACTTCGAGATGAGAAAGACGGTCAGTAGTTAGTAGTCGACAATCTGCAATCACTGCAGACGAGTGCAAAGGCTAGTGTTAACACAAGACTTAATAAAAAGAAGTTAGCCGTATATTACAAAAGGGTGCTTGAAATCGTATAAATAAAGTTAAAGTTAGTCTAGCAAAAGACTGAATACCGTCCATATAAAGTGCAAAATTATTGTCGTGTACCTAGAGAACTACTATAGGTAGAGTCTTGAAACTATGTACAGGTAACCGTCATACTAATGTGCATAGTCTGGATTGGGAAAGTGATAAATAATTATCGTGTTAATACACATAGTCTAGCTGTAGAAAGTAATTACCCAATATCTAAAAAACTGCAATAGTTATCAAGTTTAAATTTTGCATAGGCTTATCCGAGAATAACGTAGGTTGTTTTTATTAATTTTTCGTTATAATAATTTTTTAAATAAAAATATGGTTTTTCGTCATATCCTTTGTAAAAAGTTTATTTGAAGATGGAAAATTGCTGACATAAATTGAAAAAATATTATTTTGGTCAAATGTATAAAAATTCAAAGCTAAAGCTTGGTTATTTGAAGGCGTTTTCAATCGTTACTCGCAAAATATTTTATGTTTAATTTTTATTGCAGATAAATGAATTGCATACTTTTAGGATTAAAAAACAAGAGAATAGAGTACCGTACACACAGGATAAAAACATAACCCTATTGTTTTCGCTACGATGTATGAAGGAATCTGATTGGTCCTCCATATCTGGAACCGTAAAATGTAGACTTGAAATTTGCACAGAAGTTGAGAGTGATGTGATTTTCAAGAATATGGCTTTAGAACCTTAATAGATAGACGTTTGAAATTTAAACAGAATATATATATAAAGCTGTCTTTGCTATATTAACAGCTATAAAAATAAAACTCAAAGGTGTCACAATAGAGACGTAATTTAACCCTATTTTTGAGCCACAATAGGTAGACTCTTGACGTTTCTACTGCAGGTGTATTATATCCAATATTAGTAAAAATTAAAGTCGAACCGATAGATCTAGGCAGTTCCAATTTAAACAGAGTTTGTGAAAATGTGTCTTTTATAACACTAATTATAAAAAATAAAACTAAAAATTAAAGGGTTTTTAATAGTGATGAGGTTTTACCTATATGACTTTATTTTTGAACCGTAACCGGTAGATACTTTGAATTTACCATAGTACGATTTACAATGTCTTCTATTACAACAATTGAGAAAAATAAAATTAATAAAATTTAAAGGGTGTTCCTTGGAAGTCGCGTTCTTGACGAATTTGGCCTTGGTTAGCCATGCAGCAACCAGCCCATTTACAGTAATATTTTGTTATCCTAACTTTTAAGGAAATGATGCAGACCACACATTGCTTTTTCTTGGATGCATTGACAAGTCTTTTATTGCCTCACGTGGCCAAATGCGACCAAATTAAATCTTTCTTATTGTTCGAAAACATAAAGACTGTTTTCGTGATTCTAACGATGTATCTTTAAATTATTTACTTGTTACAAATCAAGTAAATTGTAAACGGAAGCTCAAATAGCAGGAAGCCAAGCCTTTATAATTCAATTAATTCTGTGCTGAGCACAATAAATTAAATCAAGCAGGTTATAAATTTAATCAACAATTAATGAAACTAAATAAACTATTTAAAGAATGACTACAATTTTATATTTACTTTTAACAATTTAACCTCCCGTATAAAACCCTTATCAATTCATTGAAAGGAAATTCTAATAAAGACCATTTCAAATTTATGTAAATTAAATCAAATTAAAACCCTTAAAAACAGTTGCATGTTTAAATTCAATAAAATTTACATAAAACTCCGATAAATAAAAAACACCAACATTTATTCGTACGAACACTCATACAAATACATCCAGTTTAAAATGTTTTTAAAAGGCAACTACCGTGGTTTCCCTGATGTAGTTTTAAAAGCAACAAGCTGTAAAATTAATAAAAAAAAGAAAAAAAATAATAATAAACTTGTCATGTAAACATGAAGTAACGAAATAACAAAATTAAGATTTTAAAATTTAACTTAACAAACACGTAATAAAATTCAAAAAACTTACACGCAAATTTTTAACCTTTTTACTCCTGTGACAAATAAAAAATTCAAACAAAATTAAATTTGTGGTGGTGGTTCAGTATTTAAACTCACATTCTGCATAAATAAACTTTTTCTTTAGTACCTTAAATATGTACGTGTCTTGCATATATGCTGACTGTTTTAAATCATCCCGATTAAATGGTATTATTCCAAACAGAAATCAGTGGCTGTATCATAATAAAAGCGTCTAAAATAAAATCATCACAAAATAATAAAGCTGTTGGTATATAAAAAAATCTATCACAGGATAAATTATTCTATAGAAAAATCTATAACAGGACAAAATTTCCTGTAAAAAAATATATAACAGGTCAAAATTTCCTATAGAAAAATATAGAACAGGACAAAATTTTCTATAGAAAAATCTATCACAATACAAAATTTTCTATAGATAAATCTATTACAGGACAAAATTTTCTATAGCTGCTGTGGTAAATTTTGTTAAGAAAATAATTTATTGATATATAACTACAAACAACTTGTTATGAAAATACTTTGTTTATAATTTTTATTTTAATCACAACAGTTTTGAAATTTATGTTTTATCATTAAATAATTTTTAATGTATTTTTTCTTACTCGTAATAAATTGTTCAACATTGTTTAAAGCAAATTTGTTTGTGTCTTGAAGTTTTGAGCCGTAACAGGTTATGGGCCCAGCTAGCCATACCACAATGGATATCTTAAAATCATCTTTTACAGAATTAAATAACGATAATTATAATTTATGGAAATATAAATTAGAACTTATATTGAAGCGTGAAAAGCTATGGGACTGTGTATGTGAAATTCCACCAACACCAAGAACATCAGACTGGAATAAACAAAATGACGAGGCCACAGCAATAATCGGGTTATCGGTGGAAGACCCACAATTGTTTTTAATCAAGAAAGCAAAAACAGCACATGAAGCTTGGAATATTTTAAGATGTCATCATGAAAAAGACACATTGGGATCCAGTGTTCGGTTAATGCGCAAGATATGTGGATTGCGTTTTTCCATGGAGCGTGATATTTCCGAACATATAATGGAAATGAAAGTTTTGCTTGAAAAACTTGAGGCTTTGGGTGAGCAATTTACGGAGCGATAGCTCGTGGCAATGTTGTTGAGCAGTTTACCGTCATCGTTTGATACGTTGGTGACAGCTTTGGAAGTACGTAAGTTAGAGGAGTTAACTATGAAAGTGGTAGAAACCAGCTTAATTGAAGAATATCGACGTCATACAAATGACACGAAATTGGACACCGCAATGAAATTTACTTCTAAAGAGTGGCAGAAACAAAAGGTATGCCATCATTGTAAATTAAAGGGCCACATTAAGAAAAATTGTTGGAAGTTAAAGAAATTAAAAACAGCAGATACACAAAAGACGATGGTAAGCAATTCTAATAATGATTGGTTTCATAAATGGTGAAAATAAATGGATTTTGGATTCTGGAGCAACATGCCATATCAGTACAAATATTTCTGATTTTTCGTATATCAATAATAATATCAAAGAAAGTGTGACTGTGGCGAATGGTGAATGGTACATCAAGTGGTAAAGGTAAGTACCTTTAAATCTATCATAGATGCTGTGGTAAATTTTTCTATGGAAAAATCTATCACAGATCCTGTGGTAAATCTATCACAGATGCTGTGTTAAATTTTTCTATGGAAAAATCTATCACAGATGCTGTGTTAAATTTTTCTATGGAAAAATCTATCACAGATGCTGTGTTAAATTTTTCTATGGAAAAATCTATCACAGATCCTGTGTTAAATTTTTCTATGGAAAAATCTATCACAGATGCTGTGGTAAATTTTTCTATGGAAAGATCTATCACAGATGCTGTGGTAAATTTTTCTATGGAAAGATCTATCACAGATGCTGTGGTAAATTTTTCTATGGAAAGATCTATCACAGATGCTGTGGTAAATTTTTCTATGGAAAGATCTATCACAGATGCTGTGGTAAATTTTTCTATGGAAAAATCTATCACAGATGCTGTGGTAAATTTTTCTATGGAAAAATCTATCACAGATGCTGTGGTAAATTTTTCTATGGAAAAATCTATCACAGATGCTGTGGTAAATTTTTCTATGGAAAAATCTATCACAGATGCTGTGGTAAATTTTTCTATGGAAAAATCTATCACGGATGCTGTGGTAAATTTTTCTATGGAAAAATCTATCACAGATGCTGTGGTAAATTTTTCTATGGAAAAATCTTTCACAGATGATGTGGTAAATTTTTCTATGGAAAAATCTTTCATAGATGCTGTGGTAAATTTTTCTATGGAAAAATCTATCATAGATGCTGTGGTAAATTTTTCTATAGAAAAAGCTATCACAGATGCTGTATAATAAATCTATCACAGATGCCGTGCGATAAATTTTTCTATAGAAAATCTATCACAGATGCTGTGTGATAAACTTTTTTATAGAAAAATTTATCACAGATGCTTTGCGATAAATTTTTCTATAGAAAAATCTATCACAGATGCTGTGCGATACAATTTTTTATAGAAAAATCTATCACAGATTCTATGCGATAAATTTTTCTATAAAAAAATCATTCACAGACTCTGCGTGATAAATTTTTCTATAGAGAAATATATCACAGATGCTGCGTGATGTATTTTTCTATAAAAAAATTTGTAATATCGGGTGATTTTTTAGCAACTTTCTTTTTGTTTTTTGCCAGCTTAGCTGTTTTCGCGTAACAGGGTACTGTTGAACATGTCAAGTTTGGTCTATAATTTAACCATAAATCGACCTACAAATGGAAAACGATAGCAGAAAACTGAATTTTATTATCGAAATTCCTGCTCTGTTAAGAAAGTGTATCGTGCACTTCTTCCATTTTATGGTCGGTTTGGGCGAACTTCTGAGAAGGCTATTCGGAATCGTGTGACTTAATTTCGCACTAAATTTACATTGTTGGACATTAAGCCACCAACACGCATGCGTAAAGTGCGGACAGAGGAAAATATCGCAGCGGTATCCACAAGTGTTACTTTGTTACTCCTCTACATAGATTTTTTTTCGTCCAAAATAGACTGGGCTGTCATGTGGTTTCAACAAGGCTGCGCTGCATGCTACATAGCTCGCGAAACAACGGTCCAATTGTGAGGCGTGTTTGATGAACGTGCGATTTAGCACCCTTAGACAATTTTTTGTGGGGCTTTTTTAAGGTTCATGTCCATAGACACAAACACGCAGCGGTTGACCCACCGAAAGACAATATTGAAGAATATATTCGTTAGATACCGGACGATTGTTGGAGAGGGTATGCCAAAATTGGACCCAACGTATGAACTATTTGAGGCATAACAAAGGTCAACATTTACATGAAGTCATCATTAAAAATTGACGTATATACATATGTATATCATTCTATCGACTCAAATAAATTTTATGTAATTTTTAAATCAAATCCGAAAGCTCTTAAAAAATCACCCATTAGAACTCTAAATACAAAATCGCTGTTAAATGAGTTTCTTTTCTTTTGCAAAAGTAAATCGAAAAATTGTTTATAATTATGCTGTATTTTGACAATACCCTCTTAATCAAAAATTAGCCAGGAACATTTTTTTTGTAATAAAATTGAATTTATGCTGAAGGCTCATTTAATCCTTCGCCCTACCTTTACGCATTTATGAGGAATTTTTTATTGTTTTTTCACGTGGCTGATTACGCTTCCTCCTTGAAAGCGTGTAATGCTAAATCCTCCCTTTTAGTGTTAGTTTATGTTGTGAAAGCTTATGTAAACGTTGAAACCCTAATTGACAGATTTACTTACACTTTAAACACAACATGCACTCATACACACACACACACACTCAAATATACACTTACAAGCTTCTACGTGCACAGACTTGTATGCAAATATGATTTATGTGTTTTTAAATGAATGAATGTAAATGAAAGAGTAAGAAAGCACACGCTCTTATAAATAAACGTTGAAGAATATTGTGAGTGACATTTTACATGGGGCTGGTATGTACATACATACATGTGTAGCTGAGGTATGTTTATTTGTAAGAATCATGTTTTCCAAAATAATCACGTTACAGCGGGTGGATTTGGTTTTATATTTAAAAGCAGTGCGAGTCAGTTTTCTTTACCAAGTTAATTTGCCATGCTTTTGAACTGGTTGTGTTTTTCTGTTTTATGTAAATTCGTCTTAATAAAATTGATTAAGCAAATAAATTATACTCTTGCGAAATAAAAATCACTTATTTTTACAACTCAGTGACAGTTATATGAGTTAATTTTATTTCTATTTGTGTTTTTGTTTCTGTCAAAATATGTGTTCCTTAATTCATTTACATGACGAGTGTGTTTGGTTTTATATTCATCTCTTCCTCAATTTACTTTTCGAAAAATCTACATTTTTTGTAATGACAAGAATGCCTAAGGAAAAACCTCATTGCCAGAAGTTTTGTGTACTTTATAGGACTACAAACCATTCAAAAGTACCAATATTTTTATTAGATTTAGTTATGACCATGATTTACTATCGTACTCAGTAGTACGATCTATCAAAAATAGCATGTGTGAAAAAAAATTATGATAGTGCGGATTAGAAATGTATGTGTGTGACAGACTTTTTGACAGGTCTGTACGATTTAATAATCTTTCGAAAATGTGGTATCTACAACGCCATTTTGAAACGATTTTTTGAGTAGGACAGAATTCTGCCAGATTTTTTTGTAATTGGGTCGTACGATTGTGTAGGATAGTGAATCCTGGCCTTTAGGTTGCATAGGTCGCCGGTTTTGTATTAAAATCTGACTTACTTGGGTGCTTATGGTGCATTTGTGACGCCTCATATATGGATGTGCAAGAGTCTTAATGGTTCCTCCAAATTTACCCTTTGTCTAGTGCAAAACCTTCACAAAGTCCGAATAAATAAATTTATACTATTAGTGTCACAGTCCGATGGGTCTGACAGGCCTTACAGCATCGGACTGCCCAGGCAAATTTAATCTCCTAGCGTGAACATTAACGACGCAATGCCCTGCTAGCATATTATCTAGTATGTCATCTTTCTTAAGGAGTTCTCAGCAGAGATCGAGATCGAGTCTATGCGGACCTGCTGCAAGTTGGTTTTACAGCTACTTAGCAGTTGCAGTTCTGAATTAAAAAGATCAAATTACTGGGTTTTATAAAGAACAATCTGACCAAGCAAAATCAAAAAGAAGGTTGATGTAAACTCGCAGAATTTAGAGATATGATACACAGACTTAATATAATTCCACTTACTCCAGGTAAATACAATGAAGAACTCGACACAAAACAACGCTTTAGGCAATAGAACACCAAAAAACAGAAAAAAGAAGACAAAGAGACAATCAATGCAACACGATGACACACTTTTACTAACAGAGGACCAGATATATAAATATTACCTAACCTTTTTCCTGTCTACGTATATGTATATCAAAAAATCGGTAAAACAGCCAACAAATTTTGTACAACCGCACAGTGGGGCAGAATCAAAATAATTTGAAAATAACTTAGCCATTTGTAAAGGGATTGTCCGATGGATCCAAAATGAGCATATCAGGGGAGTATCTGGGCCTAAGTTTTGACGGTGGGCACCGTCTACTAGCCAGGGGTGGAGCAATGTGGTCTCAAAGTTGGGTACCTCGCACCTTCAAATTCTTTTAGAGATTGGCATTTCTTCAATTTTTTTTTTTTGATTTTTTAAAATCATATATTTTCTTTAAAGGTCTAGTTAATCCATATAAAATAATGGTTTAATCTGTAAATTATGCTTTCGATACACAGGTCCAATTTCTTCAAAATATTTTAAAAAATTTTCAGCAAATTTTTATTTTTTTTTTTTTTTTTTAAAGAGCTAAATTTAAAATATTGTGTATAAATTTCAAGATTATATCTTTTCTGAGTTAAAAACTAAACGCATTTTAATTAAATAATTCCAAAATATTAAATTTTTGTGCCTAAAAATGTTTTAAGGGAATATATAAAAATTGTATATCTCTGCGTAAGCTAACAAAATGTTAGTACGTTTAAATAAAATTTCGTGTAGAAGATGGAGGTCCTTCAATTTGACCTGTTTTGCATCGAAATTTTGATTTTAGCCCATATGTTCTAAAATCCCAAGCTGTGATCGGAAAAAGAAGACTGCTGTAATAAAGCTATATCAATTTGAAACGGAGAATAAAAGTGAATGAACAAAAATGCACTAATATAACTTTCACACTGCGTAGGGACTCAGACTCAAATACCTCTACATCTTAATCGTCGCCTTACTTGGAAAACCCACATAGAATCCAAGTTAACACAAATGAAGTTAAAAGCAGTGCAACCAAACTGGCTTATTGACAGACATTTTACCCTGAGTATAAATTGTAAACTTCCACTGTACAAGTCGATCCTCAAACCAATTTGGTCTTATGGGATTCAATTATGGGGCACTGCCTCAGCTAGCAATGTAGAAAAAATCCAAGGGCGCCAACATAAGATTCTACGTATGATTACAGTTGCTCCCTGTTATATAAAAAATTCAAACATATCACCAAATTGGTTTTAGAATTGACTTGTACAATAAAAGTTTGCAATCTAAAGCGAATTTCTGCCAATAAAAGCCACTTTAGTTGGACTGCTTTCAACTTCATTTGTGTTAACTTTGTTTCTATGTGGCGTATAATAGTAAGGCACCGGTCAAGATGTATGCCGAGATATTTCACGTCTGAAAGCTGTGGTATGGTTTGGTTATTTATTCGAATACGTGGGCACGATTCCGTACGCAGTGTGAAAGTTATATGAGTGGATTTTTGTTCATTCACCTTTATTCTCCATTTCTTCAACCATTTTTCTAAATTGAATATGTGGTCTTGTAAATATCGTGATGCTACTTGCGGGTCTTTCGTGAATGCTTAAAAAAGCTTTGTCGTCAGCAAATGTCGACGTGAGAACTCGGTTACTAGTTGGCATGTCTGAAGTATACTACCTTAGGGAACTCCGGCTGCAATTGGCTGGGGTGAGGTCAAAAAATCTCCTTCTTTCACAATAAATTTTCGTTCGGTTAAATACCTAACTAGCAGCTTATGTAGGTTTACGGGCAAATTCAGTTTTAGCTTATATATTAGGCCTTCATGCGATACCTTATCGAATGCTTGTGAAACGTCGATAAAAAGCGCAGAGCAGTATTTTCTGTCTTCAAATGTCTTCTTAATAACATTGACTGACCTGTGTGTTTGTTGGATCGTACTATCTTTTTTCCTGAAGCCGAATTGATAGTTTGGAATACATCCTTTGTCGCTTAGAATAGGGTGCAGCTTAGTTATCCTCAAACAGCTTTGACATATTAGATAAAAGGCTCATAGGTACGTATGATTCAATTTTTGTGTGGTCTTTGCTTGGTTTAGGAATTATGGTAATCAAGGACACCTTTCACTCTGTGGGAAAGTACTCAAGGCGTAAGTAAAATGGCATTAAAAATAAAAAGAATGATTTTTCGATCTATACGGGGCAACTCAAATAACATCTTGATACTGGTTTTATCAACGCCAGGGCCTTGTTGGTGTTTCAATGCGTTATTGCCTTTTCAATATCACCGAGTTCAAATCTTAGCGGTACTACAGCAGTGGCCTCGACAATTGGAAACTCAACTATATCAATCAATATATTTGGGGTAAAAACCCTTTTCAAATGTCCAGCAAACAAATTGCCTTTTTCGGTATCACTCCTTGCCCAGCCTCTAGATGTAGTTCGCAAGGGAGGCTTACGTAAGACTGGCCTTTTAAGGTTTCTACAAGCACACCATAATGAATAATCTGATTGAGGAGTTGCGTCTAGGTATCCCAAATAGATTTTCAGATATGCTACTCTTCGAGATTTCATTCTACAAAAACTGTTGAAATAATTTTCTAATTAAAAGTTTTTGGAGATACAACGGTATCGCAATTTTTTGTATTAATACGTTGAATAAAATGCACAATAATTAAAAGAACAAATATACCCAGAAATAAGACCCATCACTGATTCCTGCATATTAAATATGTATCCGTAAATAAGTTTGTCTTTTTTATAACATTTTTTAACGCATGTATAGGATTTTTATTTTTGTTCTGTTTTTCTACTTTAAATTTAAAATAATTAAATCAAGTTGGCTTGATTGTAAAAAATACATCATGTTTTTTAATGACATGTAAAATACACATACATACAAGTACATTTTTTTATTATTATTTACATTCTAAAGGCGTATCTGTACTCGTCATCTGTATGTGTTATTTTTTTTGACACTAAATTGACGAAGTACCATTATTATTACTTTACTAGTATTACTTTACATGTATGGATGTAAGTATGTATGTAAATATTGTCATATGATGGGTTTTATGTTGCACTCATTAATTAAGTCGTAGATGAGAAATGAAATCTGATGAGGGATTTTGCTTTCGGTTTTCCCCTGGCACATTTTTTGTATACTTCATAAACGAATTATATAAGCGTAAAAATAATTATTAGTTAAAAATAAGAACTCATGACAAATTTTTAATATAAACAGACACTTCGGAGTATTTTTTCTCATTAATTAATAAAAAGGACTATAAAAGCTGTGTATGTGTGAAGTTTGTGATATAAATTAATAACCGTAACGTAATATACTTTATTAACCTCGATAATAAACAGTTCATACTTCAAGTAAAGTTATGCCATTAAATAGCTGAAGCTTTCTAGTAAAGAAGTTGTCATAAGAGATAATAAAAATTGTGTATAAAAATATTTATTCCTCTAACTCCCACTGGAGCATAGGACGCCAATAACAGCTGTTTTCCATCTGCTCTGGTTTTTAGAGCAATAGACCTAAGTTCATTATACGCGGTCTGTTCAAAAGAAAATTCACCTTAATTTTGAATTTTCGCAGGCTGTGTACATTCGTTTATCGAAATTTCTTTTGTTATGTTGGTACACATGTGTTAGTCATATGTTGGCATTATCAATTAATTTGGGTTAGTACTTTGTTCTTGAGAACTGAAAAGGTTAATCACGTTTGTGTGTGTTCTTCGATTTTTGACTTGCCTCGTCCTGCCGCTTCCATCGTATACCCAGTTGGTTCATTTCGAATTCCGTTGAACGTCTCCATGTTGTGCGTTGTCAGCAGCTTTCTTTACCATCCTGTTGAAATGGGCTCCATCTTAAAAGTTGTTAAGATACATTGTTATCGTTTCGACGGAGAGTTTGTCCTATCAACTGACACTTTCGTTTACATATCACGGTTGCTACTTACGGTTGCTACTTTTATTGGGGTTTGTCTTTGCTAGTAACTCGGAATTTGAATCGATCTAGGCTAAAGATACGTAATATTTTTCTTAAGCAGCGGTTAACAAAAGTTTGAAGTCTTGTTATGTCGTTTGTAACCTTCCAGTTTGAATATGCATATATAAGCACCGACTTAACATTTGTTTTGGTTTTATTACTTTGGCAGATTGGGCTTTGTTACATCGATTTCGGTTCCACCATTTGTAGTAATGAGTGGTTGTTGATGGTCATTTGAACTGTAGTTGTATCGATACTTAATGTTTGTGTTTTGTCTACATCTATTTTTAACCCTGTGAATTGTAGCTGTTCCTGAAGTTTTATAGTTGTTTGCTTACGATCAATAAATTTATGTGAGAGTAAGCAAATATCGTCTGCGTAAGCCACATAGTTAATGTAACAATTGTTGATTTGCCATTGTATTTCTTATCTATTATTTTCAATATCGTTGAGAACGTAATAAAAGAAGTTACAATATGCACCCCTGGCACACTCCACTTTTCACCATAAAGTTCCCAATCACATTATGCAACTTTTGCCGCTGCAATCTTTCTCCTTTCTTCTTTTAAATTGCATTTGTGTTTATATCGTACAATTTTTATTGAAGTAATTTGTATAGATGTACACATATCTTTCGAAATTGGTTCTCATAAGCGCATCTAATAAGGGCGTTAGAGAATGCTATATTATAATAGCATTCTCTAATGCCCTGCATCCTCTCTCGCTTACGATGATGCAGGTATGTAAGCGAATAAGTTTTCTTTATAAAATTTAGTGAAACAAAGAGACCTCTCTCGTTTACGCGGATGAAGGTATGTTAGCGAATAAGTATTTATAAAGAATTTGGTGAAGCAAAGAGACCTACAAAGTGGGACATCACAAACAGAAAGCATGCCTTCCTGAAACAGGTATATTTCTTTCTCCCTTACAAAGCTGCTTGCAGTAAACGTAATTTTTTGCTGGGTATAGCATTCTTAAATAAAAGCTTCTTAATTATTTAATTTTTTATAAAATACAATTACAACTTATAGTCTAACTTGATTATCGAACATAGTAACGTAGTGTAGTGTAATAAATAGAGTGGGAATCGAACCCACAATCCCCCGAGTAAGAGAATAGCATACTAATTACTAGCCTACTGGGGCTCCCCTCCACCCAAAATATATATTTCTCCCTCTGGCTAATAAACTAGGACACTAATTACTAGCCTAAACGAGTACCACTCGACCTTAAATATATTTTTATATTTTACACTAGCTGTGCCCGCCACTTCGACAGCGTCCTTTTTTGCTTTGAAAATAATCCACTTTAAGACTCTTACTTTTATAGTGCTTCAGATGTAGTTTATACATATACTTTATATGTATAAACTAAATCTGATATATATATATATATATATATATATATATATATATATATATATATAAAATTTGCTGCCAAGTTTGCAGCACCATTCAATCGATAAAATTGCGTACTTTCACTACTTGTTCTCCACTTTCCTTGCAAATAAGATATTTTGCGGAGAAAATGTACCATATATAAGGTAGCTTTTACGTGATGCGAACACAGACAGACAGACAGACAGACAGGAAAAATGTTACTGTTTTGTTATATATATAGATTAAAGATTATCAATTAACAATCATTGTTAAATGCAAGAAACCATGCAATACTGCGATGTGACATTTATCCAAATTGCATTAAAACTAGATCAAGTTGTATTTAAATCATTTGTCTACAATTGGTTTTTAATGAATTCATCGCCAACTTCAAAAAGTTCACACCACAATCACACGGTGTGATAAAAGCAGAAAGAACGTAGCCTTGAATGATAGAAACTGTTGCAACTACAACAGCGTCAATACCAGCCAACATTTAAATGACCAAATGAATGACAAATAGCTGACCCTCAAGAGACATGTGTTAAAAGTGAATAGATGGATGTGTGTATAACACATTCACAATCGAATATAAATTAAATGTTTTGAAAGTGTAAATGGAATTCGAAACAAACAATCAAACAAACGTCTTAACAAAAACATTTGAGTTTTTTCTCTATTCCATTCTTAGGACTAGAATTTATGTGTGATATATGTGTGATATATTTAGCCAAAAAAAAGCATGACTTTTAACTTCCAGTTATATTTTTACTACTCGATATGAAGTATTTATAGTTTTCGGTTACAATTTATTTTTATGATTTCGTTTGTTTTGAAATTTTTTGTTTTAAATTGGAATTTGATTGAAAGGATTCAGTGCAAATAAATTAAAATGCTTTCAGCTATATTCTCAGCATTAGAGTTTAGAAAAGACTTTTCTAAAAAGTGATGCATCAATAGCGATTTATTAATAGCGATCTTTTGTCAAACTCTAAACTGAAATTTGTTTTTACGTTTCTTCCTTTTAGTAATCTTTAACCAAGTCCCTTGAACAATATTACGAATCAGCCACGCGTTCAAATTGTGGAAATTGCTCTGTTCGACGAACTAAAAGAGCCCTTATTGAAATTCATAGTGGATATTCAAAAATGTTGCACCACTTATTCCCTTTATATTTAAAACAATTTTCATAAAGAGAAATAGAATACGAGAAATTATTGTTAATTTTTTAAATAGTGTTTACTTATAATACGTGTTTTTAGAGGTGTAGAATTTTAAATTGACAGCACTGTTTTCTGTGGAAGCTGCTTTACCAGTTTTCGGTTGTTTTGAGGATAGTTTTATTTACCTATTTAGAATGATTAAATCATTTATGGGGACACCCTTTACTTTGTAATTTTTAATATTTAAACATTAATACTGTTACTTAACACATTTTGTGTAATTTACAAGTGTTTGTCTATACCAGTGCAAAAGAAAGGACCAAATAAGACAATTTATGTTACGTATGGCGACACTCTTTAATTTTTAAGTTTGTTTTTAGGGTTCCGTACCCAGAGGGTAAAGACATAACCCTATTGTATTTTTGTGCCTCGCTGGGCTAGTAGGTAGTGTGCTAGTTTATCAGTGCTAGTCTGGGTGCCTACAAATGGGTTACTGCGTTAGTACAGGTCACAGACTCTCAAGTATTATCAGGCCAAGCTAAAAAACTCGATAAGATGATACTTGCAGACTGTGCTTGGAAAAAGGCCAACATAAATAAAAGCTTTGGACCACTGGCAGACACATATTATATGGATATGCTGTGGAGGCCTAGCCTTAAGCAAAAGTTATCAACTACCATAGACTATGTAATGAAGAATGTCGACATGTATCAGTCGCCAGTCTGAAATCATTATAGTCGAAAGTAAAAGGCGAGAGACAACACGTGACTAAATGAAAGTAAGGTATTCGTATACTTCCAGTCGAGTACCAAAATTCATTGAGGAACGAATGGGTCGAAAAGAGACCCATGAAGGTAGTGGTCATTCTTTGGTTTCCCCCCTACAAAAATTTAAACCCTATTTTTTTCATTATGTCGTCCGTCTGTCGGCGCCTTCTATCTCTGGAACCGTAAAAGGTAGACTCTTAAATTGTTTACACAAGTTGTATGACTGTGGCCGCTATAACCACAAATACTAAAACTTAAAGGATGTTCCAAAAGTGACGTGCTAATGCGTATATGTCTTTTTTTATTGAACTGTTGGTAGCACACATTAAATATACACACGGTAATTAAAAGTATATTCGCTGTATAAAATAAACCTAATAAATTAGTCAAGTGCGAGTTAGACTCACACACTTAGGGTTCCGTACTATGTTTAGTATAATTTAAAAATTCCAGTTGTTTATTTCTTTATGATTTATGGGACACCCTTAAATTTTAAAATTAAAGTAATATTCGCGAAAATTTCATCATAATTAGAACACCCTTTAAATTTTAATATGTAATTCATTTTATAGCGGCCATGGTAATACACTTTCTATTAAGATATCAGAAGCCTACCTATTGCAGTTAAAAAAATAAGGTAATATTCGTGAAAAACACATTACTAATGGACACACTTCAATTTTAAATATTTGTTATAGCGGCCGAAGTAACACATCTACTGTAAACATTTCAAGAGGGTATCTATTACGGTTTATACAATCATGTCACTGTCGGAACACCCTTTAATTTTATTATTCATTATAGTGGCCATGGCAACTTCCTTTCTATAAATATATTAAGAGTCTACTTATTGCGCTTAAAAAATAAGTCACTATAAGTGAAAAACATGTCACTGTCGGAACACCCTTTAATTTTTAGTAATTATCATATCGGCCGTGGCAACACATCTTCTGTACAAAATTTCAAGAGTCTACCTGTTATGGTTCAAGAAATAAGGCTTTATATATGCAAATCAAGTCACTGGCGGAAAACCCTTTAATTTTTATTATTTGTTATAGTGGACATAGTTATACACCTCCTATAAAAATTTCAAGATACAGTTTGCAAATTGTAAGTGGTTTCCTCTTACACCTCAAAAAAAAGACATAAACGTAAATAACACGTCACTTTTAGAACACCGCAGTTATACACTTTTGGTAAAATTTTCAATAGTCTACTTATTATGGCTCAAAACTTAGGCCTTACACATACAAAGCACACCACTATCGGAACATCCTTTAATTTTTAGGTTTATTTCTTTAGACTTGTTTATAAAGCGAACTAAGTTTTAAATACTGTTTGTAAGAAATAAACACATATTCGTAAGTAACACCTCTCTATCGGAACACCCTATAAGTTTTAATATTTTTTGCTATAGCGACCATAGTTATACAGCTTTGGTAAAATTTTCAAGAGTCTACCTATTATGGTTCAAAACTTAGGCCTCTTACATGCAAACCACTCCACTATCGGAACACCCTTTAATTTTTGGGTTTATTTTTTTCAGACTTGTTTATATAGCGAACTAATTTTATTTTGGTGCTTGCATATTTTTAGTGAATTCCTCCTACGGTTCAAGAAATAAGCACATATTCGTGAATAACACCTCTCTATCGGAACACCCTATAACTTTTAGTAGTTGCTAGTATAGCGGTCACAGTTATATATTCTCTGTGAAAATTTCAAGCACCTACCTATTACGGTTCAAAACTTAGGCCCTATACATGCACATCACACCACTATCGGAACACCCTTTAATTTTTAGGTTTATTTTTTATACTTGTTTATATAGCGAAGTTTTAATAACAGTTTGTAAATTTTTAGTGTATGCCTCCTACAGTTCAAGAAATAAACACATATTCGTGAATAACACCTCTCTATCTGAACACCCTATAAGTTTTAATTTTTGTTGTTATAGCGGCCATCGCTATACACCTTCTGTGAAAATTTCAAGAGTCTACCTATTATGGTTAAACTTATGCCTTATACATGCATTTCATACCACATACATATATGTTTTCTACGTACATATATGGCCTTATTTTTTGAACACAGTAATAGATATGTTCTTGATGTTTTCAAAAATTCATATCAACAATTACTAAAATTTAAAGGGTGTTCTAATAGTGACTATGATTTTTTTAACCTGAAATTTATACATAGTGTATAAAATTATGTCTAAAATACCAAATAATATAAAATATTTACATTAACGGGTGATGAAAATGTGACACAAATTTACATTTGTACACACGTTAAACATAAACAAAATATGTGTAAATTTGTCTTAACTATTTCGAGGTTCCCTACTTTTTTAAAGAAAAAAAAACACAGAAATTTCAAACTTAATGGAGAATGTTTATTATCATTTGAAAGAACATTCTTTGGCATTTATTTTTTGAAGATTATATACATATATCAAATGTTGACCGTTGCTAAACAAATCCAATTTTCGATGACTCGTTCGAGCACTTCCACTGGTATTTGGCGAATGACACGCGTGATGTTTTCCTCCAAGGCGGGTTTGTCCGCATAAACTTTAGACTTTACATATCCCCACAGGAAAAAGTCTAACGGAGTGATATCACACGATCTTGGTGGCCAATCGACCGGCCCAAAACGTGAAATTATGTGCTCACCGAAATATTCTCTCAATAAATCCATTGATTGATGCGATGTGTGGAAAGTGGCGCCGTCTTGCTGAAACCAAATGTCGCCGAGATCACGAGCTTCAATTTCAGGCATCAAATAGTCGGTTATCCGGAATCATTTTTAAAGAAATATGGACCGATGATTCAACCGGCCCACAAACCACACCAAACCATTGTTTTTTCTGGATGAAGTGGCAGCTCATGAATCTCTTTAAGTTGCTCTTCGTCTTAAATGCGGCAATTTTGTTTGTTTCCATAACCATTGAGCCAGAAATGGGTCTTATCGCTAAACAAAACTTGCCTCGAAAACGTTAGATCTTCTTGGAACTATTCAAGAGCCTATAGAGCGAAGCGATTCAGTCTTTCCATTATGAAATGCCAAACAATACTAAACAAAAATAACATGACAATATGACACGACTCACACGTGATCTGTCAAAAAAAAGCAATTGAAAAAAGTATCTATACTTGAATCACCCATATAAAAAGATCTAATATTTGAACAATAATAGGGTTACATTTAATATTTATACAGATTATATTTTAAAATATCTTCTATAAGAACACGTAATGATAATAAATAGCAATTAAAGGGTGTTCCCTTGATGTCACGAATTTGGCATTCTCTTTTAAATGTTATGAAAGACACTTGATACTCACACAAGGTATTTTGTGCTATACTCTTGTAAAAAAGATAATACAAAATAATATACATTTTATAAAATAAAATAAGACGTGAACTTGTACTTTTAAAATTATATATTGAACGTAGTAGGGAGCCCTACATGTGTAAGTCTGATTTGCACTTGACTGATTTATTTTATTACTTCTTGTTATTAGAAGCTGTAGTAAGCGCACTTGGTTCAAATTTTAAATTAGTATTGTCATAGTATTATCGATTATATCCCATCACTAATGACGACAGTCCACTACAGCAAGCAGATTTTATGCAAAAATCTTAGTTTTTCCCCAGTGTCGAGTGCATAAGCAAATTGTTCTGGTTATTACCACCCTGCCTGTTGCTTTGCTTCTATTTTGGACATTCAGTGATAACTGAAAACTGTTGTCACTATGACTCTGACCGCAACAATGCACTTATATATAAAATTATAGTCATTATCAGCAGTAATTACATTTCTTGCTTATGTTGATGTTCTCCTTTCAATAAACGTTTTGCAAAGTAAGGAGAAAGTAAAAATGGGAGTAATACTTTTCTATCTTTCAAGCAAACAAACTTGCTTAAAACAAAATGTGTATATGTTTTTAGCTTTTACTTTACGTTAAGCTACAAAGTATTTAGATACCGCATTTTACAAAATGCAACTAAAGCTTTATTAATTTTCTCCATAAAAAATTAACAGCAGCTAACAAAACCGCAAGACAGGCGACTTAAGCCACTAAAAGCATGGATGAAATTAATCAATCGGAAAATGATTTTAGTTTTAAATTACACTTCCACTTTAAAGTAGTATCAATATCGTTTTCATGTTTAGCAGATCATTGATCAAGTTTTAGTGAAATCGTTTGGAAAAAATAAGTCGGAAAACTTGTAATGAAAACTTATAACGAATGATATGAATTAATATTAATTTTTTTCCAAAATATTTTCTTTTATGATCCATTTATTTGTGTGGGCATTGGAATCGAAGTTCAGTTTTCTTTACGACACTTGCAAAACATAGATGTTAAATGTAACAAGCATTTCTTCTTCAAATGAAAACTTCATGAGCGGCAACAAGAACAAGTAGATGAGTGGATCTACCGATGAACAGTGGACCATTTCACGAGAAGGCGGTCAAAACTCCTTAACTTTTTATTGCATTGGAATTTTTATACGCGGGTTTTTCTGTTTTGTAGGTGAGGTATTTGATTAAATTTCATTCTTATATTTATTACTCTAATATTGAATCACATGTTGTTTTTATTGGCAGGGTCCGCTAAAAGTAATAGGACCCAACACTCAAGAAGACGATTTAATTAAAAGTATTTTGTCTTCAGATTTGTATTAAAAAAAAGATTGAAATACTTCGAAAAGCAACGTTGCACAGCTGTGCAGAAAATAATTGGTTTTCTAAAACTTGTGTATTCATTAATTTGTGCTTAAAATATCGGACAGAAAAATTGTTCTGGTGCCCAGGGTCACAACTCAGCACCTATATAATGAGGTATAGGAGTGTAGGGTTCGGACTATAAACTGGGGAAAGATTTTTTTGACCTGGCTTGACCACTATTAATTCGAAGATTTTAAAGCAACATGGGCCTTTATTTTTAATTAAAAAAATTTCTGAAAGGCACAACGACCTAATTTCTGGGAACTATTAGCTTATAAGTTATATAATTAAACAAAATGTAATTTGTTAAAAAATCTTTTAAAACAAAAAATTAAAGGAAAAAAAATTAATTTTTTAAATTTTCTAAATTTTTTTTTAATTTTAGCATAATACAAACAATTTTTGGATCACCCTGTTGGCTATAGTAGTGTTAAATAGACCAGTAATATTTTGGCTCCCGAGGTAGTCTGGTAGTTACTTTCAAATAAGTAATATAGCTTTGAAATCGGTAACCATAAACAATTTATTTTTGCCGCCTTCTCAAAATATGTGCCATAGTGCGATGTTAACATTTTTCCATACGAATTGTATAGGGCCTTGTGCTCGAAAATTTTCAACATCTTTACAAAATGTTCCTATATTATTTTCTTCATCTTACATATTTCGATTATTATATTTGAAAAAAATTTCCACAACAAACCAAATGACTTCAGAAAAATATTATAAAAAGTTTACCTACACAAGCCTTAAGCTTAAAAATGACTTTAAAATATATTGAAAAAATGCTAACGTAATAATTGTAGAAAAACTAAAACGGAATCCTTGTGGAAATATTATATGGGCATGATTACTATTAGCTTATCATTGCGATTAAGCTTACTGAAACAATATTGTATATACTTTTGTTTAGAAAAGCTTATTCGTCTCAATATTTTTACAAGCTTTTTTACATAATTGTGGCTAATTTCCACAACTAAATCAACATGAAGAGATTTTTAAGATCTCATAGTCCCAGTACATTGCCACCTCCTTACTATAAACATCTTTTCAGAATAGACATTATCATATTAGCCAGGACAAGAGTTGGTACAACAAAATTTAGCAAACAACACTACAATGAATAATACTGCCAACAGAATTTGTCAAGAAACACAACGAATTGTTAAGAAGCAGTTGTGTATAATAATAGTTTATCAAGCATTGTTAAAAAATGCTTATGAATTTCCAAACTATAATTATTATCATAAGCGGAATTTATAAAAGCTTAAAATACATTATTTTATATAAGCTTATTCTTAAGTTGTATTATAGTTTGATTGCATTTGGTTTGTTGGGTAATCCTTTGTTTACATGTATGTGTGTGTTTGTTAAAAATACATAATTTGATTAAAATATATTTTAAATTTATTTTTTTTAATAATTTACTAGCTATCCCCGGTGCGCTTCGCTACACCCAATAAACACAATAAACACTTGGAAGAAAAGTATTACCAAATTTTAAAGCAAAAACGCACGCTATTCTCAAGTCAAAAATTATTCCCATCCAACCTGTTTTTTGCTAGACTATACGTATTAACACGATAACATTTTTTTACTTTTAATGGGATGTGCCTATCCCAGTATTCTTATCCAGTCTGTATTTTGCTAGACTATGCACAGTAGTATGAGGATTATTTGTGCAAAGTTGCAAGACTATACCTAATGTAGTTCTCTAGGTACGCGATAATACTTTTTCACTTTGTATAGGATGTACCACGCCCTCCATTCAAATTCAGTCTGTGTTTCTCTACACAATGTATCTTAATATGGGAGTTACTGATGCAAAATTCCAAGGCGCTACCTATTGCAGTTCTCTAGATACAGGGTAATAATTTTTTACTTTGTATGGGGGTACCACGCTCACTGTCCCAATTCAGCCTATGTTTTTCTAGAGCATCCGCATGGGTATGGGGTTTACTTGTACCCACTTTGAAGACCATACCTATTTTAGTTCTCCATAAACTCAATAATAGTTTTTCACTTTGTATAAGAGGTACCACGCCCACTGTCCCAATTCATTCTGTATTTTGGCAGACTATGCGCCTTAGCACAAAGGCTACTTTTGCAAAGTTTCAAGGCGCTATCTATTGCAGTTTGCCAGGAACACGATAATAATTTTTCCACAAAATGTACTCAAGTGCAAAAAGCTTATAACAAGACAATATGCCATGGTAAGAATGATATGGGGCAGCTTAGCCTTAGACAAACGCTAACAATTACGAGAGCATCTGTGTTTAGGAAGAAGCTCGACAGTTACCAATCGAAATGCTAGTGAACAGGTATGCGTCTTCTTTGGTGTACAACGACTTCTTAAATATACACTTCCTAAATGTACAGTACAGTAAAACAGTATTAAAAAAATGCCACGTTGGCATTTATTTAGATCTGGAACCATATACATATGTAACTGCTAAAAATTCTACAATACAATAACAAGAATATTGACATAACTTACATATCAAAGCTCAGCTTCACTATGTCAGATGAATGTTTATTATTTAAGACTCCAATTCAAGAACTTGTATATTGTTACACAATTAAAATTTTAATATTTTAAAATAACTATAATTGCTTTCCTTACGTTTAAAAATATTAACGTTTGACAATTATCATTCGGTAACTGAACAAGCTATAAATAATCATGTCTGAGGTTCACTAGCCATTCGACTTTAACACACATTTAATTGATGTCGTAAAAAAGTGATTTGACTTTACTGAAAAATGATTGTTAAATAATTATTTTTTGGGAATAGTGTCACTGATCCAGTGTTAAATTAGTCATACATGCACACACCCTTAAAAATACTTAGCATATCCTGCATCCTCCACTAGATTTTCACGATTACACGGACGGTTTTGCGGTTAATTTTCAATGCATTGCAATATTACACTCAAAAATTTCACCAGTCTTAATGTTTAAGCTTTTTATAAAATTTTATATATTTTGTTGTGAGAAGAATAAAAAGCTTTAAGGGGTTTAGTTCACAAATCCACACAATTAACCTTAGTAATGATATTTCACATTTTTTATTAATACTGAAGTTATATGTTCATATTTGGAACACGAAATTATACTTTTGGCAAAATTTTAAATTGAGTTCAAACGCATTGGAGGCTCAAAATTTTACTCTTAATTACAAAAAAAAATTTATAAAAATTTCATCTTTAAGGTTTGTAAACTACTGGCTATCCACGGTACGCCGATACCCCTATCCGCAAAAAATTAAAGTTACACTTTCAAGTAAAGGTATAGCGATATCGAAAGTGCAATAGCGGATTTAAAAACCAAAAAAGCTCCTGGCGTTGATAAAACAAATAACAAGATGGTATTTGAGTTGCCCCGTTTAGGTCGCAGAATTATTATTTTGTTTTCAATTCCATCTTACGTCTTAAGTACTTTCACACAGAGTGAAAGGTCTCTTTGATAACTATGATCCCTAAACCAGGAAAAGACCACACAAAAGTAGAATCATACAGACCTATAAACCTTTTATAAAACGTGTCAAAGTTGTTTGAGAGAATATTAATAACTAAGCTGAATCCAATTCTTAGCGCGAAAGGATGTATCGAACCATCAATTCGGCTTTAGAAAACAACATAGTACGATCCAACAAACACACAGATTAGTAAATGAAATTAAAATGACCTTTGAAGAAAAAAATGCTGCTCTGCGCTTCTCAAGCCTTCGATAAGGTTTGGCACGAAGGCCTAATATTTAAGCTAAAGCTGAACTTGTCCGAAAACTTGTATAAGCTCTTAAAAGATTATTTAACGAATCGCAAGTTCTTACTAAAAGAAGATGACTTTTTAAGCTCGCCACAGCTCATTGAAGCCGGAGATCCCTAAGGTAGTATTTTGGGACCAATTTTATATTTACTGTACACATCAGATATGCCAATTAGCACCCTAGTCCACACATCAACTTTAGTAGATGACACAGATGACACTTTTTTAATTATTCATGAAAGTGCCCAACAAGCATCACAACTTTTATAAGACCACATAATCAATTTGGAAAAATGGCTAGAAAAATGGAGAATAAAAGTGAATGAACAAATATGTATTCACATAACTTTTACACTGCGCAGAGACTCATGCCCTCCTATTTACATAAATTACCAAATGATACCTCAGCTTTCAGATGTCAAATACCTGGGTATACATCTTGACCGTCGCCTTACTTGGAAAAGTTAACACAAATGACACTAAAAGCAGTACAACTAAATTGGCTTATTGGCAGAAACTCTACCCTGAGCTTAGATTGTAAACTTCTACTGGTCAAGTCGATCTTCAAACCAATTTGGTGTTATGGGATGCAGTTATGGGGCACTTCTTCAGCTAATAAGATACTACGAATAATTACATCTGCTCCCTGGTATATAAGAAATTCGAACATCCACAAAGAAACATGTCATCAGTTAAAGCAGAAATAGCGAAACATGCAGTAACATATCTAAAGAGGCTTGAATCTCATCCAAACCCTTTGGCGCGTAACATGCTGAAGAAGAGATACTGCTTTTCTTGGGCGTATATTAGAGGGATGACCCGCAAATGATTGCAAAATCCGTGAAACAAACATTATTTTTGTCTAGCACTGGCTGGACTTAAAAAGTATATTTTTATTTTAGACTTAAGATATGAATAATTATTGTTAGTTCAAAAATATTGAAGATACAATAAATAAATTAGGAAAAGGAAAAAAATAAAACTGGAGTGACCTACACTCAACTTTACCATACCAAACGGATACAGGTATTTTATGCATATATTATATAAAGAATAAATTATTTTCGGTTTGGGTTGTTAGGTAAACTACCCCTTGCCCCTTCCCGATTATTCAGCTCCTAATCTCCATAAACTACGGGCACATACTAAATTTCGTTGTAATATGTCATACGGTATGATCTGTAGAGCGTTCACAAAATTTGGGGGTAAGGAAACTACCCCTTACCCCTCCCGATTATGCCCAAAAACTATACAGCTCTACATCTCCACATACCAAAGGCACATACTAAATTTCATTATCACATGTCAAACGGTATGACCTGTACAAACTCCACAAAAATAGTGGCATATGCGAAAATAGCCAAAAGGGATTCAGGAGACCTCTAAATCTACTATACTTTGCCTTATACTACGTTTGGTAAAGTAAAAAAATTATATGTATAGATAAATTTTAGTTTTTAATAACAAAAAATTGTTGTTAGAGTTTCAAAAAAAACTTCCTATTGTATTATTATTTCCATAAACATACTAGAAGACTTACGATACAAATATAAACCTGCTCACTAGAAACGGCTTTTTTCTATGGTCCACAATATTACAGAAAATTCCACAAAATTCAAGAGTGTTCTGGGATGTGATATATTAATTTAAGATGTTTGGACACTTTCCAAACTTACTTGTATTCCAAATTTCAGCTTTTTAGCTATAGTGGAAGTGCCAGTGCTCAAACTATGACCTGCTACGCTACGCTAGATAAAAATTTTCCATTTCAGATCTTTCTGATTATATACTCACCGAAACTTACTTGTATACCAAATTTCAGCTTTCTAGCTTTAGTGGAAATAGTCGCACCAAAACTATGGCCTAGTGAGCTACACTTAATAAAAATATCACGTTTTAAAGAAATTCCTATTTACTTATTTACCTAAAACTACTTATATACCTAATATTTGCCGGCGCACAGTGACTTCATATAACGAGTGTCCATAAATAGAAAAAGTATTGTAAAGAGTTAAAATTTGGCACATATATTTAGGATGGCAAAACGTAACAAAATTTAAATTTAAAAGAGATTCGGAGCAAGGATTCGTGTCCTTCCCGTATATCCTGAAATTTATAAGTGCCATAAAAGTTAGAAAAAATTCTAACTTTATGAAATTTTTTCTATAGTAATTGGATGTGATATTTTTAATGATTTGACCAAATTTGATTCAATTCAGACAAGGCCCTACGTTAAAAAATATATTTTTACAAAAAATTAAAAGTTCAATAAAATTTTTAAATTAACTTCGAAGACAAGACACTTATATTTTTTCAATTAGATGAATGGACGCCCTCACCTTCAATATATCCTTAAACTTAAGTATATATGTATATATTTTTTGCCTATTTTTCGGGTCCATCGAAGCTGACAATTTTTTTTTAAGTACAAATTTTGGCTAAAAACTTCACAATTTTTTTACAGTGTTGTTATAAATATTTGAATTTTAGAATTTTTTCATTTTTTCTGCTATATTTCTGAATAAAACATATATAAATTATTAAATATTATGCTAATTAACCATAACGTTTTATAATAAAAATGCAATTTATTTGTTGGGGGAAAGAGCTAGTCCCTATACGTATTTCACTGGTTGCTCAGGCCAGATCATCAGGAAACCTTTTTCCTAATTTTAGAGAAGCCAAAAATACTTTTAATATTCTGTAATATTATTCTATTAACATGCATAATTCTCATTGTGTTTTGTAGAATTTTATTACTTAAAGAGTAACACTTGAAAATTGTTTGTCTTCACTATTATATGTTTGCTTGTCACAACTAGTTTTGTTTTGTTTTATTAATATCATTCTTATAATGATGCATACACTGTTATCGAGATATGTAATTAAAAATACCGTTTACATACTGAAAACATAATACAACAACTAATCTAGTACAAATTTGGTTTATTTCCCAAATAAATACAATTATTTAACCCTACGAAGTACATGCTCATTTTTATATTTTTATACAAAATTGTAGTTATTTCAAACCATAATTTTGAAGAGCCATATCTTTCGAAAAAATTATTATTTTGATCTAATTTTTTTTACGCTTATTAGTCAAAGTGTCTTTTATTAAATGCCATTAGCCATTTTTTTTTAATTTCCATAATTGGATTTTGCTATATATGGTTACGCTCACAACACTGTGCGGCGTAGGCGTTTTTAGTTCCGCCTTAAACTATCCTGCATATCAGTTTATTTATTTTTACTTTATAAAAAATAAAGTATGCATATCCGGTTAGTTCCACTGCATACTTGCACTGCTTTTTCTCCACTTTCTCTTGAAAATAAGATATTTTTGGGGAAAAAAGGTATATTGGGATCAGGATACTTAGGTGTCTCCTCAAAAATTTTGCTAGAATCCATCCAGTAGTTTTTACGTGATGCGAACGCAAAAGAAAAGCAGACAAATTGACGAAAATGAGTTACTATTTTATTATACATATGTATAGATATGTAGTTGCTCCCGTTCAAATGTGACCTTAATATGTAAACTTGTGCATTTGTTACGAAAATACATACATACATACATACATATGAATCCAAAATTTATGCAG